>JADRCD010200126.1:12161-37174 GCA_019843815.1 Montemys delectorum
TCTCTCTCTCTCTCTCTTTCTCTCTCTGTCTTGGCTTGGAAGAGACATAACAGGAAAAGGCTCCAGGTAAGAGATCTGGATTCTCTCTTTGGGATTGTAAAAACAACTAGCAGGACACAGGTAAAACAGTATTATAGAAAAGAGCTAAGGAGCCCTCTTGGGTTTGGAGGAGCTCAAGAGAAAGATAGACTAGCTTGATAGATTGACACACAGAGAAAGATATTTCTAAAGAACTAGTAGTTTAGTTGTAGGATAAGACTTGTAAATAGATGTTTTTGTATATAGTTAAGAAAATAAACTCACTTAGTTCAGTTAGCAGGTTTTTTACCCCAGATTAAGCCTCCTGTGTCTTTATTGACATAAATATTAGATAATTAAAATGGTTACACTGAAGTCTCTTTTAAATTCATATCTTGGATTACTTTAGATACATAATTAACTTTAGACAAAGGTAAAGCGTTTAAAATTATATTGGAAAATACAGACCATGGGAGAACAATAGTGTCACATACTCTGTCATATGTTTCTAGCTATAGAAAATCCTGAAGACTCTTGCTCCACTCTTGCCTTGCATTATTTACTGTAATGTGTTACACTACATTCTTCTAAAGCACTTTCCCATCTTATTTTCTATTGGGGTGGACTTTGAGATGACCTGGGTATACCTGGATCTACCTGAATACATTGAATCAGGATCTCCAGGCTGGTGTCTGGGCATCGGCAGTTGAAAAGGTCCTTACTGTACTTTGGCTTCCATAGTCCTGAGAACCACTGAGTATTGTGTGTTCTAGTCTCCCTTGTGCCTGGTACTCTCCTGATCCAGCCCTAAGTCTAACCACTCCATAGACCATGCAACTCTGCTATGTAATAGTCTGCAGGGGTTTCACATACCTTGGTGGCAATACTTATTTAGTACTTATCTTCCTCAGACTTGTTTCAAAGTGATCCTTTAAGGGCTTGTTTACTGTGACATCCATCACTGGCCATCCTGGTATTTTGTTACCAAAGAATAATGATTAAACTGGAGTTAAATTATTTCCTCACTTTGTTTTCTGCATTAATGAGATGACCTTTATACATGACCAACTGAGCACTGATTGAGGTCACTTAAGGCAAATTTATCTTCACTAAATAGGACTCTGTGGTTTAAACTAAGGTAATTGATTGGACATCCCACAATGAGTGACACATTGTAAGGTTGTAAATATAAAACAAGCCTGTATTTTTCTACTGTGCAATTTTTTGGTATGTCTGCACATGGCTCTTGCTCTATGTGCAGGAAAACATGCAATGTTTTTAACAGTGTGCTGCTGCATACCTTTCATAGTGCTGTATGGCCCTGTGCATGCTATCATCAAGGAAAATCATCATGAATCATACCCAGCTGTGAACTCTGTGAACTACAATAACAGCCAAGTCTAGCAAGGGTGCCCACTGGTACAATAATGACATGAATATCATGGGAATAACTAGGTTTTAAGGCCTATTCCACATGATAAAATATAGACTTAGCTCCATTGCAGCCAGGAACCTGTGGCTAGATAAGTCCTGGACCCTAGAGGAGAGCCCACTACTATTTTTTATAGTAAAAGGACATAATATTAAAGTGACCTCTAACAGCTTATGGTAGAACTCTATCTTCCTTAGAAATGCTTCTGTTGCTGGGCGGTGGTGGCATACGCCTTTAATCCCAGAAGTTGGGAGGCAGAGACAGGCGGATTTCTGAGTTCCAGGCCAGCCTGGTCTACAAGTGAGTTCCAGGACAGCTAGGGCTACACAGAGAAACCCTGTCTTGAAAAACCAAAAAAAAAAAAAAAAAAAAAAAAAAAAAAAGAAATGCTTCTATTAATAGCAGCCAACTTAGAGACCTACAACTGGTCAAAGTGCAAAGAATAAGAAACTGCAGAATTCACACTCCTAAATAAGACATCTATATCATACTCCATCATTGTAAGGCATAGGGATCATTGCAGAAGATGAGGTGACAAGTATGTAAGGGCCAGGGGCAGCAGATAACTACAAAAAACATTATCTTCCAGACACAGCAGAAGACCTGAGCATATGAACTGTCTTAGTCAGGGTTTCTATTCCTGCACAAACATCATGACCATGAAGCAAGTTGGGGGAGGAAAGGGTTTATTTAGCTGTTTATCACAAAGGAAGTCAGGACTGGAACTTAAGCAGGCCAGGAAGCAGGAGCTGAAGCAGAGGCCATGGAGTGATGTTCCTTACTGGCTTGCTGCTTCTGGCTTGCTCAGCCTGCTCTCTTATAGAACCTAAGACTTCCAGCCCAGGGATGGCACCACCTACAAGGGACCCTACTCCCTTGATCACTAATTGAGAAAATGCCCCACAGCTGGATCTTATGGAGGCATGTCCCCAACTGAAGCTCCCTTCTCTGTGATAACTCCAGCCTGTGTCAAGTTGACACACAAAAGCAGCCAGTACATGAACTCATAGAACTTGTGACAGATGCATATGACTTGATTAAATGCCAGCATGTAGACAGAAGGTGGGCACAAAGTCCCACTCCTAGAAGATGAGGAGGCGTGTGGGGTCAGTTTTCTTTAAGAATATAGACATTAGTAAGCAGCCTGTGCCCCACTGGAAGGTTACATATCTTGGAATATATAGGTGACACAAAACAGCCTTGATTTAAAAAAAAAAAAAACAATATTGTATGGGTAGAGATCAGGGTCTGGATCTGAGAAAAGCTGTGGAAGTGGATGAATCTAAATGAAGCAAACATATTGCATGAATTTTATGAGCTAACATAAAATTTAAAACTTAAATTGAATTGAAAAGTGTGCTATCATCTTCCCTGGACTCTATGCCTGTTGAATGAAGTGACTATATGGGATTGTATCACACTAAGAATATCTCTAGGGCCAAGTACTGAGTAACAAATAAAAGCTTAATAGCTATTTGTTCGATTGACAAACTAGAAAGAAATGAATTACTCAAGGGGTTTATTTTATTATTTCAGATAATTACAATTCAGGAAACAAGGAAAATTAGTGCTTATTGAATCTCAAAAATTCTCCAAAAGGCTGTGTGTTGAAATCATGTTCACCAGCCAATGGTCCTATTGAAAGTGGCAGAGCCTTTAGAGATGGGTCTAGAGAAAAGAATTTAAGGCCCTGGGAGTGGCCTTGAAGGATATAATAATGCCCAGTCCTCCTATCTCTCTCTCTCTCTCTCTCTCTCTCTCTCTCTCTCTATATATATATATATATATATATATATATATATTCATTCTACCATATATCTATATCCATAATCTATCAACTATTTTTCCTATATCTTTATCATCTATCAATTATCTATCTATCCTCTATCTTTATCATCTATCAATTATCTATCTATCTGTCTATCTATGAATTATCTATCATCTGCCTTCCATATATCTCTCTATATCATTTATCAATTCTCTATTATCTATCTATCTATCTATCTATCTACCTATCTATCTTCACTCTACCATCTATCTATATCCATAATCTGTCAATTATTTGTCTATCTATCTACCTATCTATCTTTATCATCTACTAATTAACTATCATCTTTCTACCATGTATCTATCTATATCATCTATCAATTATCTATCTATCTATCTATCTATCTATCTATCTATCTATCTATCTATCGATCTATCTCTGCATCTCGGCTGCTATAAGATAAACAGTATTCTGCCACAATTTGTTCCCATCTGCATATATTGATGAACTCTGGTAGAGCAAGTCCAAAGCAACAAGATCAAGTGAGTATGTACTGAAAACTTCTGAAACCACGAGAACATAAATCTTCTCTGCACATCATTTTATCAAGTATTTTGTCATGTATTGAACCTGCATAATATACACAGTAAATATCATTCCTGGATAAATAAAAATACCACTTATAATAGAAGTTGTTGGTAAATATTGCTGTTTAGATCACAAAATAGATAAAATAATTTTAATGGATAAATATTTTCTAACTGAAGTTTACTGATAGCATATCCAAAATTTAAAACTACTTTAGTCATATTTCTGATTAATTTTATTAAAATATAAAGCCTATATTAAGGTTCTCTAGAGTAACAGAACTTACAGAATGAACTTCTCTCTCCATATACATGTAGTATATATGATATATAATATATCAATCAACCTATCTACCTATCCATCCATCCATCTTTATCTATCTAAAGGGAATTTATTGGAATGACTCACAGGCTGCAGTCTATCTATCCAACAATGGCTGGTTATGAATGGAAAGTCCAAGAGTCCTCAAGTTGCTCAGTCCATAAAGCTGGAAGTTTCAGCTGTTCTTCAGTATATGGTGAAATCCCAAAGTATTAGGCTCCAATTCCAGTGAAGGGATAGATGCTCTAGCAAGGTAAGGGCAAGCCATGAAAGATCAGAGGTTTCTTTCTTCTATGTGATTATACAGACTTCCAGCAGAAGTCCAGATTAAAGAAGTATCTTCCCTCCTCAACATCTGGACCAAAGATGTGTACCTTTCTGCATCAGACATCCAGACTTGAAGTGGATTCAACCAATTCAAATGAAGAAACAAATTTTTCACTGGTGTACCCTTCATTTCTGGATTGTAGTTAATTCCAGATGTTGTCAAGTTGACATCCAATAACAGCCTTCACAACTTCTTATACTCACAAAAGGGGAGAGACATGTTCTTTAATACTTTTGTGTTTCCATCCCTGTGGTGCTTTTGTCTCTCTGTGTAGAGTCAAAATAATCTCTATTGTCAGAACTTCTCCAGTTGTGTATTATTAATATAACATGAAAAAGTGATAGTATTCAAGTTTAAAGCTTTAAAATTTTAAATTTAATACTTTTATATTATTAAATGTGTTAACTCACCTTTTTCAAAAAAATGAAATAAATGATGTAAAACCAAAGAAGAGCAAGCACTGAAATGAAAAGAAGGACTTGTGAGGAGAGATGATAAGCATGATCAATGGATTGAAGATCCCAAAGGACTTTGGAATGACAATGGACATTGTAATTGACAATTTTCATTTTAATGTTTTATCAGGATTTGTTTGACAGTCTTGCTGTGCATTTCAAGTTATCTTTGAGCTCTCCATCCTCTTACATCACTCTCCCTAGTGCTGGATTATAGCTGTATGCCTGCAAGTCTGACTTGTTGATCTGAGTAAGTCCAGAAGTTTACAACCAAGTGTGTCCATACTGTGTCCCGTGAATCTGAGAGCAGATCTGACCGGTGGGAAGGATGGGTTTGACAGACCTCTTTTTAAACAGCTTATGAAACTGTTTTCTGACATTTTCCATCAACCTTTAATTCAGACATGGGATTCAGCCTCAGGATAAAGTGGAGAGAATCTATATAAAGTAAGGTTCTAGGTGGATCCTGGGCACCTACGGTGTAAACTCTTCGGGTGGGGATACACCATATCATGACATCTGAAATAAGGACACAAATACACAAGATTCCTGTTGAGAAAAGCAAAAGAAACACAGGCCAACTCCCCATCCTCTTGTAATATTTCTCTATACTGAACAAGCTGCCCTGACTCTACCCAAGCCTGATGCTAATGTCATCTGCACAGTCCTACAACAGATAACTGGATGCTAACTGCTTTCAGATATTTCAAGAAGAATAGCAATTACCAGGAGAAAGGTCTAGAAACCCAGCTGACCTGAGGTAACATAGAAGTGACAAAAGAGAGACAAAACAGTTGCCTACTCACCGAGTATCACAAGAGGCTGGTGTATTTGTGGGAGCAGGAGTTTTCTTGTTAAAAACACAAAATGTATTGTGTGCATTTAAAGATATATAATGTTGATATTATAAAGTATACACATGGAAAATGATTAATAGAGTGCAACTAATTATTGTCTCCATCATCTCCTACATACTTATTTTCTGTCCCTTGATAGGAGTAGATAAAATAGAAGCACTTAGCAAATTTTTTATAATGTACTCTTATTAAATGTAACCTTCATGTTGTATATTTATTCTTTCAACTCCTACATATTTGCTATCTTGTATCTCTTAACCTATATTCTGATTTCTTTTTCCCAAACCAAGATTTTACATATATAATATATATTAAAAATATATACTATTTTTTAGATTTCACATGTACATTGGATCATCAAGTATTTTTAGGTCCTGTTTTACCTAGTATGATGTTTTCTATGCACATTTATATTGTGGGAAAAGGTGGGTCATCTTTCTTTCTTAAGCCTTAATAACATTGCTTCACATGTAACACATACACGAACGAAAAATTGGAGTAAGACATCATTGTGTTAACATCTTCCTCATCTATGTGACCATAACACCTGTCTTGGAATTTTAGAGGTTTTAGTCTATTTTAGCAGGCAAGGCTTGACACAATTTGTGGTGATGGGTGCACAGAGGCTAAGGTGAGGCTGTTCAATGATCATGAGAGACCATTCCAGAAAAGATGACAAAAACCAGGGTCCAGGCTATGTTCTTCATAAGTCTGGATCCTACTCCTCCCTGCCAGGCCTTAACTCCTGAGGGAGCCACACAAAACAGCATCAGCAACTGTGAAACAAGTGCCAGATACATAGCACTTATCGGCAACCAAGATAACAGACATGAATAAGCAGAGCCTCCAACCCACTACATGCTTTCTCCTCAAATCATAAGGATCCGGATCATGAAGAGATCACATATTAGCATCTAATGAATATAGGAAGCTTGGAATCACCACAATATATGTATGTTTTTAGGCTACTATCTTCTGAAATGAGAAAATCTATACATACTTGACAATTAAATAACATTTCTTGCCAGCCAATGGGTAAATTAAGGAATCAATAAGGGGAGTTAGAAAACATCTTTATGCAGGGGTTGGCAATGTAGCTCGCTAGCTAGCAGAGTTTGTGCTTAGGTTCTGTGAGGCCCTGGATGCAAAAGGCCCCAGGTAATAGGAAATAACAAAACAAACGGAAATCAAACAAGTAAGCAGGTTGGCATCACTAAATGAGTTCAATACAGTTCTTTATTTAGAACTGCACACAAAATTAAATTGTAGTTTTGGCACTAACAATGACTTATCCCCCAAAGGAAATTAAAATAGCAATCCAATTTTAATAGCAACAAAAATAATCCACCACATAGGAACAAAGTAGTTGGTGAAAATATATACAGAGTTCTCTCAATCAGAGCATCTTAGTACTTTCCATTTAGGATCCTGTTTTTATGTAAGAAACTTCTACGAGATTCCATGGGTGTATGCATATAAAATAACTATTCAAATCAGGCATTTACTTAAAATAACATTATAAATTATTTGGTATAGATAATTTTACCATTTATTAAAAGTGATTTTCTGCTTCAGAATTAAATCTTGCTTAAAATTATATACTGTAGGACATGGAATTTTCTGCATTTTTTAGAGTTAATTGATAGTTTTATTTTATAACTATCAATGCTGAGAATACCTCTTAGCATAAATCCATAGTTCAAATGTCAGAAATAGTGTTTCAGGCAATTTCATATTGTTAGAAGTTCTATCCTAATCCCAAGCCGTAAATTAAAGCAATTCATATGAAACTTAGCATAGAATCTCAAATAACAAGTTTTAAATAAAATGTTATAACATAATACAATCCAAAGATATACTAATTTGATACATATAAGTGATGGTATCAATATATTAAAAATGTTTCCATAAGTGACACATCATACTGGATGGACATTAAAAACCCTACAATTCATAACATATGATAACCCTAAATCTAAATTGGTGCATTACGTTCCATTCTTAATGTTGTATTTTATATTATTTATATGGAATTCAAAACTAAGTTGTAAAGTGTGTTTGAATCAAAAGACTTTAAATAATTTGTAGCAAGAAGAAAGCTCGAAGTATTACACTTCTTGAATTCAGAAAATGTTTAAAGGCTTCAGTAGTTAAAATGATATGATATTAGTACAAACAGACATGTAGACCAGGCATAGCATAAAAAATAAATAAATAAAAGAACCCCAAACACCCTTTTCACTATAGCCAGGCCTTAGCAGAGTACCCAGAGGCAAAATGGCTAATACAGTCCCAACATCTGATGCTGAAAATGCTGTACGCCCCCATGCAAAAGAGAAAAGTCATATGCTTTTATATGCTTTTCCCACACTACACAAACATCAAGGAAAATCAATGGCTTCAATGTATCACCTGCAACTTCAAAAGCCTAAAAACCTAGGAACTTGTGCAGAATAAAGTTTCCTAAGGAAAGTAGGTCACAGGTTTCCTGATATTTATGAGTGGTTTGAAGGTCATTATACTAAGACATAAACAATAAAAACAGAAATAGATGTGCACATTTAAGGTTCTACAATGAGAAGGAAGCATACAAAGTGAGAAAGCAAATATGTATGTATGAGAGAACCTTGAGATCTGTATCTCAGAAGGAGATACTATTCAGATACAAAAGAAATTCCTGTAAATGTGTCGAAAAAGGATGCAGGAATCTCATTTGAGAAGATGTCAGAGGAATTAGGGTAGACATCTTCTTCCCAAAGGTGACCAGGGGCCTACAGGGCTAGGAATGCATGCTCAGCATCACTGCTAGCTCAGGAAACGTAAAACAAAGCACAATGAGCTGCATCATTAAGAATCAGGCAGTCAGGAGTATTTATGAGGATGCAGAGAGACCAGAACTCTTGTATTCTTTACAAAGTCACCCCAAATAATATTTTCTGTGTAGACACCTTTGTAATATTAATTTTATGAATACTAAAATAAAAATTAAATCTCATCCAAAATTTCTAATCATGCCTTTCAAATTGATTATAATAAAATATATACAGTATTATGGTCAAGTTGGTTTAATCCAACTTGTCTAAACACTTTCAACCTATTAATGTGCTTCAACACATTAACAGATATGACAAAAGCAATATACATGCAGAAAAGTAGCTTGTAAAATTGTTCATTTATATGTTGTCCTGAAATGTTACCATTATGACACTCCTTAACAATTAGAATGACAAAAAGCGTTCATATTGAAAATTTGCCAGTTACACTAGGAACTAGGCCTCAGGACTAAGAAGAGGATCAGAGAGTATGTAACACCAGCATGTATCTCCAGTTTTCTAAAACAAGTTCTAGTCATGCAATGAGGCCGAGAGAAGTAAGCAATCAAATAAATAGTGTTCAAGTTAGAAAAGGCAAAATAAAACTGCACTGTAGAGGCATGCGTGGATAGTGTTGTTTGAGTAGAAATGCTAATGGACTCTTCAGAATTACCTCCAGTTGTCATTGTACATAATAGCACCACTGAAATCATGCACCTTCTACAGCGGCAACAAACAAATATCCAGGAAAGTAAAGCATGTGATGAGAGTTGGTTTCAAAAACGCGAGATTCCTAGACAGATTCTTTTGTTTTTTTTCATTTTAGATACATGATGGTGATGACAGCTTTTTATTTTCTACAATTAATCCCCCAAAATTTCCATCTCATGTGCTCTTTTATAATTTTCAATTCTCCTGTAGGAAGATACATATCTACTCCTTGGATATTAGATGGCATATACCATGTCAAAAAAGTAGAGCACAAATGATATTATTATAGCCTCAGAAGTGAGACTGTGGGATACAACTCTCTCTCTCTCTCTCTCTCCTCTCTCTCTCTCTCTCTCTCTCTCTCTCTCTCTCTCTCTCTCTCTCTCCTCTCTCTCTCTCTCTCCTCTCTCTCTCTCGGTGCACTTCACTCTCCACAGTCTTCCTTAGAATGTCCACACCTTGGCTATGTTTCAGGATACTCACACTTTGGCTATACTTCAGGATGCTCATACCTTGGCTATGGTTCAGGATGTTCACACCTTGGCAATGCTTCTAAATGCTCACACCTTGGTTATACTCAGAATGTCCATACCTTGGGCTATACTTCAGGATGCCCATACCTTGGCTATTGAAGCTGGCTTGCTCAGTTGTAGGTATGTGACATCTCTATCTACTCTACCTGTCAATCTATCACCCATCTATATTTGTGTATTTTATTTTAAAATGAAATCTTTAATATATTTCTGTAGAATTATCTTAAAAAATGCATCATTGGTAACTTTTCACCATTTTATAAAAATTGCAGAAACAAAGAAAAGTTAATTTATACAATGAATATTTTTTTACCAACAACAAAGATTTTTAAAAATAGCATTTACTATGTTGACTTTATGTGTCTAGATATTTCAATTATCCTATGTCCACTTATATTACAAGCATCAAATCATAAATCTACTCTTTAAAAGTATAAAGTTGAAAATTTTTAATATATTATGTAAGCGGTACAATCATCACTACTAAGTGAGAGCTGTTCATCACCCTTAAATAAGCCATTCCCTCTACATGGTCACTTGCTATTGTCACTTTTTCTGGCTGTAAGGATTTAACATTTCTGGCCTTCCTATATGAAAGCAATATAGATTTCAAGATTTCTTTGGCCATAGCATGAATCAGGATCTTATTCCTTTTTATGACTGAGTAACATTCCCTTATATGGATGTACCACATATTTTTTTTTTCATTAATCAATTGGTGGGTATATTTTGGCTGTTATGTTTAAGACTCTTATGAACACCCATAAACAAATTTTTTATATAAAATATAGATAGGAGTAGAATTGATGAATCATGGGCTAACTGATTGCTTTTTCTTTGAGTAACTGTCAGGTTATTTTTCAAAGCAAAATTGTCAGGTGACATTTCCACTGGCAGCTTGGGCAGGATACAGTATCTCCACATTGCCACTGATGTGGGTTACTGTGTGTCTGTTTGGCTGCAAATATTAAGAGAGAACAAATTTTCTACCTGCCAGCTCAGACTGTGATACACAACACAACACCTTTCCTTAGACATGGTAGACTTGAAGCAAAGCTGAAGAAAAGCTGTGATGTGATTTCCTTCTAATTGTGTATGTATCACTTTAAATGAAATGCCTTCCCGAGACACAGCTCAAGAGCCATTGCTGGAGGAAGTATGTCACTGGGGGGCGGGGGGGGGGGGAGGATGGACTTGGAAGTTTTATAGCCTGGCCTGACTTCCTGTTCTTGCACTGCCTTCTCCCTGGCAGTACAGCCTTGCCCTTCTGCTTCTGTGCCTTTCAGACTCTGATACATAGTATCTATTCTGGAAACTTGAGCCTAAATCAATCTTTTTTTTTTCTTTTTTCTTTGCCACAGCTTGTGTTTAGTCAGGGTATTCTAGCCCAGCAGCCCTCCAAGATTCAGTTTACATCCTGAAAGAGACAGCAGAAAGAATGTAAGAGCCAGAAGATGAGAAGGACTGTGTGGTTCTTGTACCTGTGAACTCACACACTGCAGTGCCTGCTACACAAGACTGATCCTATTATCATCACATCACAAGAGCCTACACCCCTGAAGAATTATTGGCAGCCAATAGTTGATAAAGGAAAGGGAATTGTAGATATTGACACTAGTCAGTTATAGTTGTTCAAATAAATAACCTCCTACCTGTATTCCTGCACTCATCTCCAATTCAGTGCTGTGTGGGCCACAAAAGCTATGAAAGCAGGATAGAAAAGGGGATAAGAGAAGATGCCTGAGATAACTGGGGATGGAGGACCAAAGTAACATATAATATATGAATAAAATTATGAAATAATAAATGAAAAAGAGTGGCTATTTTGGCATTAGTATTTGATAATAGAACAATGGAAAACAGTAGTCCAGGAAGACTCATGATTTGTGACAAATGTCACATTGCAATCCAGACAGACAAAGGAAACTTCTCCTTGACTGAATAATTCTGAATATACTATTTATCAAAATGGAAAAATATTATTAATATTGATATCTACCTTACCTCATAGAAAAATATCAATTTCATGTATTATAGATAAAAATGTGAATAATGACACAATGAACTTCTAGAAAATAGAAAGGCAGATATTTCTATGATCTAAGTGTAGTCAATGTCTTATTAAAGAGAACCCTGGAAGCAGTACTCATGAAAGGACTGGGGACGTTAACTGTTTCTACTCACTAAATATATCTTCAAAAGACTAGAAAGACAAGAAGAAGAATAAAACAATTGTCATGTCCATAATCTTTTGAAGTCTCTTATCAAAACATATAGAGAATATGTACAATCCAGATTAAAAGCACAATCAAATAAACATTGGCAAAAAAAAAAAAAAAGACTTAACAAAACATAGCTGATGTTTACTTAAAATTTGGACATCCAGAATGCAACCGTATATGAGTTATAACAACCTAAAGTAAATATGCTGGCAATGACTAAAGGTTGGTGAAGCTTCAGAGCAATCAGGCATCACTGATAAGAGTGAATGTAATCGGCCTACTCTGTAAAATGGTTTGGTAATATTCTCAAAATTAATATAACAATGCTCTATGCCTTTACAAGAGGTAAAATAAAATATATCAGAAATGTGATATATGTATAGCAAATAAAACTATTAACAATAGTATAATAAGCAAACCTGGAAACAAATGTGTACCCATATTAGTAAGAATACATTGCTGTCTTAATAATTTTTCAGTTGCTATGATAAAATGCCCAAATAGAAGCAATTTAAAGGAAAGGGGATTTTAGTTGGCTAATGCTCCTAGAGGTGTCATGGTAGGGAAGGTGTGCCAGGGCAGGAACAGTGCCAGGATCAGGAAGCTACTTGTTCATGTCACACTCGTATCCAAGAATCAGAGAGTGAGCAGGAAATGGAGCTGAGTTACAAAACCTTAATCCCTATGCCTCTGCCCTGAGTGACTCACTTCCTCCAGAAAGGTTTCAATTCCTAAAAGTTTCACAGCCTTCCCAAACGGTGACAAAGTGTTTAAACATGTAGGCCTGTGGAGAACATTTCACATTGAACCCACAACAGTGTCCCATACCACGGCATAGTCTTGAGCAATTACATAGGCCACCCTGTAATCCGAATGAGATGTGAATCTCTTGGCCATCTTGTATGGCAGCAGCAAGTTAGAACACATTTTGCTCTTGTTTTGTCTACATTTCAAAAACAGGCAAGCCCTAAATGACCTTGACATCTAAGTCAACTGTCAGGCTAAATAGGGAACAGGTGCTAATAATTAAGAATGAGGAGAAAACCTGGGCTTTCCTGGGGCACTGTGTATAATCATTTCATGCTTTTGTGCTCATAGAATACTTACCTAAAGTTTTTAAAACTACATTGTATATTTTGAGGTTTTAATAAGAATTAGATAAGAATTACATTCTCCTCTCAGTAATGTTTTATCTTTAAAGATGTCTCAAATTTTTAAGGGAAAAAAAATCTAGGCATTAAAAGTTACATTAGAGTCTAAGAGTACTTACTAGGTTAAGGTTTTATAATCTAAAAATATCTTAAATAATCAAAAGGAAATCAAAGCCTTTAGGACGCAGCTGAACTGATCCAGGAGAACTGTGGAGGATCTAAGAAGGCAGCTGAGCTCACAGCCTAGCAACACTTCCCATCACCTAATGAGGAGCCTGAGAAGGAATGCAGAAGCTTTTTGGTAAGTGCTAAAGCACAAACACCCTCTCTCTGATAGAAATGTAAAATAAATGCAATAAAGTTCTTTAAGAGACTTAGGAGGCAGTGTGAGAAAATCACGTTACATATCTGAACGGAGATGAAATGCGTTATTATCTTGAGCGGGTCACAATTTACCTGAGTACATTTGACAATGATATTGAAATGCTCTCTCAGGGACTCCGGACAGGGACAGAGGCTCAAGCACTTTACTCATTTCTGTATGATCACAATTTGAATGCCATTTAGGAGCTCAGTAAGCAGTAGCACTGAACTATGGCCACATAACCAGTATACATAGAGATTACATGGCAAATGCTACACAACTGAGCACCTCCAGAGTAAATCAAGGACTGCTGGCTCTGGTGAGTGGGACAGGTAGAAATCTGAAGGTCCACAGGGGTAGGAACACTAACTACCTCACTGTACAGGGACAAAAAGAGAACTGCAGCTGATAACTGATAGCTCCAAGATAGAACATACACTCTCTCTCTCTCTCTCTCTCTCTCTCTCTCTCTCTCTCTCTCTCTCTCTCTCTCTCTCTTTCTCTCTCTCTCTCCATTTCTCTTTCTCTTCTCTTTCATCTGTTTTTCTTTTCTTTTAAATTTATTAATCATTTATTTGTTTACATTTTAAATGTTGTCCCCCTTCTCAGCCTCCCTTCCACAAACACCCCTATCCCATCCCACTCTCCTATGTCTCTAAGAGGGTGCTCACCCACCCACCCACTCCCACCTTACCCCTCTAGCATCCCCTTTTGCTGGGGCATCAAGCCTCCACATGACCAAGAGCCTCCTGTCCCACTGATGACAGATGAGGCAGTCCTCTGCTACATATGTAGCTGGAGCCATGGATTGGGCAATGAATATTCTGGTGGTTTTAATCTCTGGGAGCTCTGAGAGGCCCCATTAATTGATACTGTTCTTCCTATGGGGTTCCAATCCCCTTAAGCTCCTTCAGCCCTTCCCCTAACTCTTCCACTGGGGTCTCCTTGCTCAGTCCAATGGTTGGCTTGAGTACCTGCATCTGACTTAGGTGCTGGCTGAGCCTCTCAGAGGACAGCCATACCTCCATCCTGTCTGCAAGCACATCTTGGCATCAGCAATAGTGTTGGAGTTTGGTGTCTGCGGATGGAATGGATCACACAGTGGGGTGGTCTCTGAATGGCCATTACTTTAGCCTCTGGTCCATTTTTGTCCCTGCATTTTCCTTTAGACAGGGACAACTTTGGGTTAAAAATATTAGATGGGTGTGTGGCCCCATCTGTCAACTAGGAGCCCTGTCTATCTACTGGAGGTGGTCTCTTCAGGTTCTATCTCCCTGCTGTTAGGTATTTCAGTTAATGTCATCCCCATTGGGTCCTGGGACCCTTTAGAATCTCTGGTGTCTGGGGCTCTCTAGTGTTTCCCCAATTTCCCCATCTCCTACTGCTATCTATTCCTATTCACTCTCCTGGCCCTCCAGACCTCTCTCCTGTCTATTCCCATACCTGGTCCTGCCCTCTTACCCTTTTTTTTCCTCCCCCTCTCCTACCAAGGTTCCTCCATCCCTCTGCCTCCAGTGATTATTTTGTCCCCTATTCTGAATGGGTTTGAAGCCTCCACATTTCGGCCTTCCTTATTGTTAAGCTTCATACGGTCTGTGAGTTGCACTGTGGGTATTCTGGGCATACTAAAATAGAACTCTTAATATGTGAATTAAGGCATTTGAAATACAATCAAAAGACTAAGTTTGGTCATATATGTCTGTAATGCTAAGTGTTTGGGGGAATGAAGACTGGAAGACCCTGAGTTTAGATAAGCTAGTGCAATATAACAATACCCAAGAGAAAATAAAAGACAGAGAGACAAGATAAGGAAAGATGAAGACAAAGAGGGAAATATGTGACTGAAACATGGAAAAAGAAATACAAGAACTGCAAATGTTACCACATCAGATACTACCTAGTGTGGATAAATTCAGATTTCACTTAGAATTACATTCATAACTAAAGTGAAACCAGAAAAATATTGTTGCCTATGAGAAGAGAGTCCTTACATTTTGAATGTCCCCCTCTCCCTTCCTCCCTCTCTCTATATCCCCTCCCTCTTTGTTGTTGCATCTCTGAATGTATGCAAAGTACATCTACTGAAATAACAACTAATACAATGTCTTAAGTCAGAACTAATGAACAGGAATGATTAAAAGGAATTAGCAACGGGAGGGAGGGGTAGAAGAAAGAATATGCAGAGGGATCACTAACACCAAAAGCCTTTGAAAAAGCCATATAGAAACCTACTGCTGTAGAGCTTCTATATATGTATGTATGTATGCATGCATATATGTATGTGTATATGTATGTATGCATGTATATGTATAATTTAAATGGAGTTATCATATAACAGCACAACCATACCCCTGTTAGATGTCATAGGCTAACAAATAAAAATCCTAGAACTAGAAATAGTTAACTTTCTTCAAGTTGTTGGCCAGTGGAGTTCCACAGAACCCTAAACATTATAGGGTAATACTAATGTTCTTGGTTACCCTCTAAACTATGACATTAAGTCGCCATTGCTAAAGGCCCTGCTTACTTAAGTCATAGACATGGAGAAACCAAGGTTACTGGCCTTGAAGCCTAATGGCTAACTTTCCTAGTGTTGAAAGGTGCTACATATGTTACTTTCGGAGTAACATAATCATCATTGTCACTCAGCTGTAAAGGCTAGAGACACGATAATGATCTATGCGCGCTTGTGCAATAGTAACACAAATGTTATAGGAGTAACTAGCCACTTTCTGGCTGATTTAAGGTTTATTCCACCATGTAAAATCCATACCTGGCAGTGTTAATGAGGCAAAGGACTGGTGGCTGGATGGGACATAGGTCCTAGCAGGGAACCTATTATTATTATTCTGCTAAATGAATGTATTGTTAAAACTACTTCTAATGACATAGCTCTCAGCCCTACATGCATCTTTATGAAGAAGATGGAAGTTAAAACAGAGACCCACAACTGGTCCATGTTAAGAGAATAAGAGATTTCAGAGTGCTAAGTCTAAATGGTATGTCAGTATACTCTTGGAAGCTTGGCGATTATTCAGGAAGGGGAAAAAAAAGAAAGAAAGATCATAAAAGCCACAGGTGGTAGATGACTTCAAAGAATCTACTTTTTGGATACAAGAGAAAAGTTGCATATATGAATTCATATCTACAGTGGCAACACACACAAGACCGAGGTAAACTCAAGTCAGACAAAAATCTGAATACGAGTGGGAGAGCTGTGAATGAAGTCCAGCACTGGCAGAGGAGCTATTAATAATCTTTATCTTCCAGGAGAGGGGAAAATCAGTTTTCTTTAATAGTGGACAACAAGACATATTGCCATATTCCAGGGAAGGCCTCTCACAGTAGAAACTTTGGTCAATACAACTGAGCTTGATAAGGCTAGGGCAGAACATGGAATTGGATAGTCTAGGAAGGTGGAGTAGATCTGGGAGGAGTTGGGGAAGGATGGGGATACAATCAGAACACGTTGTGCAGAACTTTCAAAGAATTAGTAAAAGCACTATTTAAAAAGAAAAACCTAACTGCTGAAGGAACAATCTTAAGGATAAAAAAAGATTGACTAGGTTTGCACATGTAGAACTCATTTTAAAATGTCTCCTACTGGGCTAAAGAGAGGGGTTAGCAGTTCAGAGCACATACTTCAGTTTTGTGGCCAGCAACCATACCGAAGAGCTTACAATTACTTGTAATGGCAATACCAGGGGCATCTGATGTTCTACCCTCCACTGGCACCAGCATTCACATATATGCACACACATATACAAACACAATTAAAAACAAATAGAATTATTAAAACAAAATGTCCCGAAGATTCCAGTTTGGTGCCACGACAAAATGGTTCTTTTAGTTTTGCCTGGTGATGTGGGCTGCAAAATTAGTGATACCCTGTCTCTCCTTCTGTGAGGAGGTAAGCTCTGTTCAACACATGATCACTGTTAGGACTCTCTTTGGGGAATTGAATAGTGGCAAGTTTGATGCGAGAGGCTTGGGAATGGCTCACAAACTAGGCATTATTCCCCTGCTGTTCTCAAAGCATAAAGCTTCTGTGTGAAGAACTCTGGACAGACTAGCAGAATAAGAAGGTGGTGATCTTTACGGGCCAAAAAATATGAAACAAACTAGATTATCCTGCTTAAATATCAGCCTATTTGCTAACTGGCTAAAGTGATCCTGGGCAAGACAAGTTACAGGATCAAATGCAGGGACTAGCTGTTTTACACAACCATTGGCAAAGCTAGTAGTCAAAGTTGCATATTTTGAAATATTTGTTTTATAACAAAAAGTAACATAATTCTTTAAGAAAGCAATATTTTCACTATTTCTATATCACATGAAGTATGTTTTTATAACAAGATTAGACTCTTGACAAATGGCTGGAAAACACTAATCAAAAGTGTATACTTTGTAAATGTATCTTTAAATAGGTGGTGAAATTTTCAGGACACATTCAATGGACTTTCTTTATTGTTTCATGTTTAGTGACAAAGAAATTCTCTTGAAAAAAAAAACTTGTAACCCTTTAAATTTTATAAATCTACACAAAAATCTATACTTTTTACATCAAACTTGCCTTGAGAGTCAGCAAGGCTTAAAACGCACTCTCAGGTAATTGACCTGGGATTAAACATTATGCTTCATAAACTATGAGTTTCACAATTAGCTACAACATTCAGGTTTCAATTTTCAAGCCAGTCAATGGGTATTTCCAAAAATTTTCCTATATGTACATTGATTTAGGAACTGATAAAAAGCCTCTTAAAAGGTTTGTACAGACATTATCTGCATATTTTAAATGATTATCAAACTATAGAATCCTCTATAGAAAACATTAACAATCTAGATTAAATAATGTTATATTTTTAAGTCTAGATATGAGATAGAGATGTAGATTATATGTTAGGGCATCCATGGTCCTGGGTTATATCCCCAGCACTACAAAAAAAAAAAAAGGAAAAGAAAAAAAAAAAGAAAAGAAAAAAGAAAAAAGTGAAAAATATATCTAGATTAGATTACTTAGGCCTTTCATAACCAATTTTATCGTCAAATTATATCAGTTTGAGGCTGGAGAGATGGCTCAGCAGTTAAAAACACTAGCTTCTCTTCCAGAGGCCCTGAGTTCAAGTCCCAGAAACCACAAGGTGTCTCACAACCATCTGTAACTCTAGTTTCTGCATGCTCATCACTCTTTCCTGATCTCTGGGGCCACTAGCCATGCAACTGGTATACAGACATATGTGCATACAAAATACTCAATATATATAAAAAATAAAATAGCATGTCAACTTATCAAAAGAATTCAATGAGGAAAAGTAGTTTTTAATGAAAGTTATTTGGACAATTAATTATTCATAATATATTGAATTGTACTACTTCCTTATAGTTGAAAATTCAATTCAAAACAGATTATAGGCCTAAATAAAGCAGATAAACTCTCATATTTTGGCCAACTAAGAAAAAAATGTTGTAGAAAGTCTGCATGACTATGGATTTAGCAAAGGAGTCTTAGGTATAACACTCAAAATGTAAGTACCTAAAGGAGTCATTATTGACTCCAACAAACTTAAATACATGGTGTTTTATCACAAAGGAATCCATCTGGAAGTCAAGAAGACAACCTCAGAATTCAGAAAGCATTTCAAATCACGTATCTAAGGCTATGTTATCCAGAAGATGTGGGGGGAAAAAAAAAAAACCTTACTTTACAAAAATAGAAAGACAAACTAGTTAAAACAGGTGAAACACCTCAAGAGATACTTCCCCAATTAAAAGTCAACTGGTCAATACACCCATGAAAAGAAGTTCAGTATCATTAGCCACGGGAGAAATGCAATTCCAAATTCACCATGAGATAATCCATGCTCCCAGGATGGCTGTAATAAAATAATGGCGCAAAAGAACATGCAGGATGTGACCAACCATGCTTGTAAGGTATTGAGCGATTTGAATATTCACGGTAAGTGATTTGCTGTGTGGAGGGCAAAAATGACATCCCAGCTTTGAAAACAGTGCAGCAGTTCCTGAAATAGTTAAGCAAAGAATTAGCTTAAGAGCCAGCCACCCTCCTCGCAGAAATGAACCCAGAAGGAATCAAAGCATGCCCACACAGAGCTGTGTGTATCTTGCTCACAGCAGCACCACTCACAATAGAAGATAAACACAAACAACCAAGATGTCCATATTAATGAACAGATAAATAAAATAGTCAAGCAATATAATATTTTTTCACCATGAAAAATAAAGTACTTATATAAAATGTCAATGGATGAGCTTTGAAAAATTACTAAATGAAGAATCCAATAGAAATGGCCACGTACTGTATGGCTAGAAAACAGGTAGTAGTTTCCAAGCTGCTGGGAGGAGTGAGTAGGGGGAGCTAATGGGTGTGGAGTTCTTTTTTTGGGTGATGAAACTACTCTAAAATAAAACGTGGTAAAGGTTGGAGTTGTGGACTTTAACTAAGAGAATGCTCTAGCAAGTGAAGTCCAAGAAAACTACTATGTTTTTAAATACATATGAGATGATTTACTTGATCTTGCTACAAAAAAAGTAGATTTATATATTTAGAGATAGTAAGAGAATCATTAATTTTTTGAATCATCTTATTTCATAAGCCAGGTATATTAGTTTCAAATGTGCTAACTTAGGATGCATGGCATAAATACTAAAAGAAAAAGAATATTTGGTATTCATGATTTTGTTAAAAAAAACCTTAGCATCCTGTGGAAAGTCTAACTTGCTATGTATTCCATATCTGGGTAGTACAAACTATTATTATGGAGAAGCACCAAAATAAGTTATATGGATCTTTAAAATATCAAATATAAGTAAAAAATCAAATAAAAATTGTTTTTAAAGTCCTCCCCCACACATATTCATATGAAGAATGCATGCTAATATTTAATCTTTGTTTTTTCCTACTCTGTTTGCCAAAAAAGCAGGCAAGGTGTGATATTTTAATCATCTGTGCTGCCTTAATATTCTAGCAACATATTTTTCCCTCTAAGTTCTAAACAGTCATTTTTCAAACAGACGCTATGAGAAGGAGTGAGAGAAACTTTTCTCTTGTTTTGCATAGGAAAGTCATCAGATGAATTGATATGTACTTAAATTAGTTTGTAGGAAGGAAGTACAAAATGAGTTGTAAGGAGAGAGATAATTGAAATATAGTGACACACACTTTGTAAGGTAAAATAGGACTGTTTTAAAAAAATATAACCAAGGATCAGATTGGGCTCCAATTATTCTTTGTAGTTAACTTCCAATTTATGTTTGTTAATTTCCCCCTTCTTGTATTGCAGACTTCTCAAACCCAAATAAGGACTGGTAGGTACCCACACAAAAAGTCAAGAATCATATTCCAGTGCCCCACAACATAGGGGATGACTGAAGCTTAAAACAACCTACTACATATTTCCTGAAGATCTTTTGAGGGGAACTCAAGGCTTCAAACATAATGACAAGGGGAAGGTAGTTTTGTCATGAACTGTGAATAAGCTGGGCATATGTCGAAATTACAGTCTATCCAGGAAATATTAGCAATTGTTACATGCCAATGAAAAGCTAAAATGTATTAAAAGCCAAAAAAAAAAAAAAAAAAAAAAAACTCCACATTTTGAATAAAAAAGGTAATGTAAAAAAGACAAGCTTCCCACGGAAGGGTGAGGAGCAGGGTGCTTAATGTCAGTAAACCAACCATTTGAATCCTGTAGTAGATGAAGCATCCTGATACGATTTTCATAGCATCCTCCAAGACAGAACTGTATTACTATGTCATGTTACAGATGAAGAAATGGAGCCTTGTGGAGATTAAATAGACTATTTCTATAAAATTGAATATATAAAACCTAAATCCAAGTCATCCTTTGAATCTTTCCTGAATAATTGCATACTAGGCCTGTGCCTAGTGTATTAACTGTGCTAGAACTCAGCCTTATGTAGCAGTTGACAGGGTTGGCTATGGACATGCAAGAAATTCATGCCGTAATAAGAAAATATAAGTTTCCTGGGGGTCACATAGAGCTGTAGGTATACCCTGAACATATCTGGTAATTTGGGAAGTGTCACTCACTAACTTCCCTGTGTTTGCAGAGTCCTTGTCTCATTCCTGATGGAGCTCAGTGTAGCCTTCTAACTTCTGTTTTCCTTCCATCCATACTCTGTAGTCATAGTCAGCCTGTACCTTTTTCTTTTTCTCTTGGTGTTGCTGATAAGGACAATACCTTTCTCGTGAATAGATTTCCATTGTTCAAGATAGCTTTAACCAATCAGAGTGTTTCTAACCAGTTTTGAGAAAACATGTGATATGTGAGCTTCATCCATGTATGTTCGCACTCGTACCTCTCCGCATTGTGAAAGCATGTTTGGGCAGGCTTCTTTGTACCTGTTTCAAGCTATATGACTCGAGCTATATTGACCTTACCATCTATTTCCTCAGCCTGGCCTCAGTACTGAAGTCCTTCCTCTTATTTTAGAGATGGGAACCAGATTTTGAACTTCTGTTGCAACTAATTTTTAAAAAGAAGAGGTTACTTATCAATGGCATATTTCAAGAAAAATTGTGATGTCTAACCTCAGAGCTCCTGGAAACTAATACCAAGAGAGACACCATCCAACTACCCAAGAGTGGAGCCTACCCAAAGGATGCAGTGTGAGAGGGACAGAGGTGAACAGAAGGAGACACTGAGAGAATCATTTTTTCATGTACCTGGCTGAACAAAGGCTTTGCTTTTGGTGTTACAGACACTTTGCTTTGAATTCTGTGTATTGCTTCCAAAATATATTCTAAAATCTTAAGTTTTTAGATTCTTCATGATTATGGTTACTAATATGACTTTTTTGTCTAGTGTAATATAAATGAAGGACACATCCTCCTAAGGCTTATATGGTGAATAAAATGTGAATAGGAGAGCATTTTAATGGGAGATGGAATTGGTGAGGTTTTCTGAAAGTATCTTTGAAGATCTTGATCTTTTAGAAAGATTTTAGAATTTACTTTATATTAAGGCGCATCCTTTATTTCACACACACACACACACACACACACACACACACACACACACACGGCAGTGACATGATACAACCTCTGTCTTGTTCTCAAGATAAAAGTCTCTAGATGTCAAGGGAGCACTGTGGTGGAAGGAAAGATGCTTGAAATAGGGAGAGAAGTCATTGAGTGATGAAGCACAGGAGATGGATAGGAGGAAACTGGTTGGCTACAGTTCAAAGGGAGAAATAATAGAAATGCTGGTAAACATTACAGAATTTCACAACTGATTGGTCAAGGGAATAATCACAATGTGTGGCTCTGAGTCAGAATGGTTTGCAAATTTTCCTTTTCTTCTTTGTGATACATCAGAGAACACATTCCGGCTTCACAAGATTTCAACTCATTTGTGTTTAAGGAAGCTGTTGAGCATATTCTCATGCTCTCTGTGGAATTACTTTGCAGGACACTGATAGGTTCTCTCCATCCAGGAAATGAGACAGTTCAAGCTAGATTACACAATGTATAGATAGGTTTATTGCCATGAGGAGAAAAATAGAGAGGAGTGGGAAATAGAAAGAGCCAGAGAGTGACACAGGCAGACAGACAGACAGACAGAGACAGGGAGAGACAGAAAGGAAGGGGAGACCAAAATGTTTGGATTATATAGAGAAGAACCTTTGGCAGGAAGAAAAGCCCAGGTACTGAACTGAAAAGTTCAGGGTTGTTGCCTGGGAATGCCAGGTAGGGACTGAAGGATGCTGGGAAAACCTGGAGGTTTGGTCTACTATGGTATATAAAATATGCACGTTAGCCCATGGTCTGAGTCTGAAACCTAACAGACAAGATTGTTAGAAGGGATTTAGATTTTGCATAGTGCCCAGCACTAAGTTACTACATATTGTATAAAGCATAGTGCTCTTTTTCCAGACTGTGTCTTGTCCTGAAAAGTTCTAATTTACATGCCACTTTTGATTCCATTTTGAGTATGGAATATTACTGTGCACCTGGGAGGATGTATGAAGGGCACTGTTTGTCTAGCACCAGCCACATAGCACAGACTGATATATTACTTATTCCTTTTATCCCTTAGTATACAAAGAGCAAGACCTTATAAATATGTCAAGATGAATTGGGACTGAGGTATAGTATGAAATTTACAGGTGGCAATTTTTTTTCTAACCTGGCTAGCTCACAAATAATTGAGATAGAGAACTATTATGTTTACTAGCAAGCTTAAAGCACTATAGATGGGCAGGTCCTAAGCTATTCTAACCCTCTAAGCTATCTATATCCCATCCACAGGCCCTGTGATTCTGCAGTTTGAATTGCCTGGCTTCCCTTCTCCATTTATGTTCTTATTTCTCTTGGCAACTCCTCCTCATGTCCAATCTCATGATGACCATCTCCTTTCTCCATCTGACTTGTGGCCCTTGTCTTCCTGCACCCTCACTTGCTTTTTGGCAAACTCTTTCTCCTGGTTCTTTTCCCTCAGACCCCTCACTGGGATTGGAAACCCAGCCTTTCTATCTCTTTGCCAAGTCATTGGTAGTTCTGCCTTTTATTAACTAATCAGAGATATTTGGGGAGCATTCTTTATACCACATTGATACAAGAGATTCTTCAATATTCATGACAATGCCCTTGTCTGGACTGTAACTAGATCTTGAGGCACAGAAATCAACATCTTAATGCAGAGAGAATAAGACTGACAGTGTGGAGTCACATGGGATTATTAAAATCCTTCAGGAAAATCAGGCCCAAATCTTATTGGTTATACTAGAACATGAAAAAGATTAATTCATTTGGACTCTCTACAGAAGTGAATATATAGACTATAATATTGCAAACATCACCAACCTGTTCAGGTGTATTTTTCAAGGACATACAGTAAAAGAACTCCTGACTGTCCCTGGGTCTCCATTCCAGTTTGATCACCATTGTTGCAGAAGCCTAAATTGGCACCTGTTCATCATAATGCATTTGGACCTGCTGTCCATACGTCCTTCCTTCCGTCTATCCATTTTTCCATTCACCCCCCATCCATCCATTCATCCATCCATCCATCCATCCATTCATCTATCCATCCATTGCTCATTACTTCTTCTGGACCTAGTCTTGCCCTTTTACTTCTGTAGCTAGACTCATCTCTATAACTCCATGCTCAAACCGGTGACTTATGCAGCTGCCTTCTCTAGCTTCCCTGAAGCTCAATTTTGTTTCTTATTACTACAAATGACTATTAGCCTACAACTGAAACCTTTTGAACTTTCTTGGGGCCTCCTTAACCTTTTTAATCATTCTTCAGCAACCCCCTCCACCCACAAACACCACTGTCTTAGAGGTGATTAAGACTTAAGATTGGTCTTGTTGTTTTTGTTTGTTTGTTTGTTGATTTTTGGAGGGGAACCTGGGAAAGGGAAAATTTACATGTAAATAAAGAAAATATCTAAAAAAAAAAAAAAA
>JADRCD010200127.1:0-17500 GCA_019843815.1 Montemys delectorum
TTAACCAGCAGCCTCTGTGCCTTTTTGAGAGGTTCAAGCTGTGTGAATGAGGATTCAAATGTCCCTGTCATCTTTGCATGCCAGGAAGAGGAAGAAGCATTTTTAAAAGTCAGGACCTGGTCATTCTCAGTCTGAGTTGAGGCTCAGAAGGGAGGTAAAGAGACTTGCCCTAACGAACCACAGATGATTAACTACTGGTGGTGAGATTTGACTCCAAGATCCCTGTGTCATTGCTGAACTCTCATTGTTCAATTCTGGAGGAAAATTTTCAGTGGGCAGCATAAGACATAATGTGCTAGATCAAGATCATGGCTTGGCCACTGAGCAGTTGTGTGATCCTGGTAACTCACTTCCATTCTCCCTGCTTTGGCCATCCTGCCTGTCTGTAAAATGGCTGAAGAAGATCAATAACAAGTCTTGCCAGAGCTATCTAGCTATAATTGACCAAAGAGGAAACATAAACTCTGAAGGATTAAAAGGAGCTGTTAAGCCAAAGCCCAAAGTGGATCATTTTCAGAAATCAGAGACCAGGTCGTGGCCCAGAAACAGGAGGAATTCAGAACCATCTTTACAAGTTCCTTTGGCCCAAAAGCAAATTGGTTGCAGAGCAAGAATCTTCTTGTGTGGAATACATCAAATAAGCCCTTTCAGAAATATACATACTCCTGTGACCATCCACCTTTTCCGGCGCATACTATCTCTATCCCCAAGGTCCTGCCCCTGCCCCGCCCCTGCCCCGCCCCCGGCCCCGCCCCGCCCCCGCCCCCGCCCCCGCCCCCGGCCCCTGACCCTGACCCTGACCCTGCCCATAGTCAAGAAACTCTTGGTGCCTACTTAGAAAGATGCCCAGGAAGTGTTAGTAGCTAGGGCTGGCACAAGAATTTTTGCCACCTCTAAGCTTCTTCCTACTTACAACAGCAATAAAACATCAGTGCCATAAACCCTCAGAAACCTGCCTGGCCCCTCCAGAACAGCAGACCCAAGGAGAGTCCGCCGAAGAACACATGGCACTAACTTGGGAGCTGCGGCTTAACCGAGCTTTGCTCTGAAGGGCATGGTCTAGTCCTTGCTTTGCCAAAGCTTAAGGTTGTTACAAGAAACAGGAGGGTGAAGTTCAGCAAAGGGTTTGTAAATTGCAGATGGATCATTAACACTCTTCATGGGGAGACCTCACGAAGTATTGTAAGTAACATAGGAGAAAGCATGATCCCATTCTCATGGTCACAGCTCCGTGTCAGCTCTGTATCATGACGGAAGCCCCCTTCTCCACTGGCACATCTCAGGAGGAACAGTAGAGACGAGGATTTGATTTTCACTTCATGACACCTACTAGTTAGGCAAGTCACCCACCCACATAGTAAGTTTCCACCTGCAATCAGCTGGGGTTGTCATATCCCTTTCCATTTCTTGATTCCACAAAAGAGTACAAAATCGTGAGAGGTGAGGAGCATATTAAGCCACTTATAACTTGATAGAACTGTTATTTTTTTTAATATCCTTAGTAGCAATAATTAGGTATGTTACCATGCTTGAATTGAGTCATTTTATAAAGCATTCATGTTTAATCAAATAAGTCCATCATTTGTAGTCCTGATGTTCCAGAAATAAGCACATGGCTAATTATTCCTTCTAGAGAACTGGAATGGGAACCAGTAAACTAATACTGCTAACTAAAATTCAGGAACCCCTTCACTGCTCTCAAAGCCCATGACTACAGAGATAGTGGGTTGCAGGACCCAGAACCTAGAAGGGGTAGGGAAGAACTAAGTCTAGTCATTCAGCAGCATGCTCTAATGTTCTTTTTACCGTGGAGATGAATGAATATGGTAGAAATGTTGACAGGGAATATTTGGGTTCAAATCAAAAAGGGTAATAGGTCAAGTTGGTACTTTCTTTGAAGGATCCAAGTCAAATGCAAACGAACTGTTTGGAGAGCGCTTTTAATTTTGCTCTTAAAGCCAATCCTAGCAATTTTGGCAATATTTGGAAATATGAACTACTTATTTTTTAAAATCCAGGACAGACTAGATTATATAACAACACTGTCTCAATCATTCTCCTTTCCCCTACCCCATCCCACTCTCACTCTCACTCTCCCTCAATCATTCTCTCACACACACACACACACACACACACACACACACACATCAAACAAAACACTAAACTACATTTCTTCTTTTCTATATTTAATTTTTTCTTTATTTTTTACATATGGTATTCGTATGTGTGTGTGTGTGTGCACATGCAGGAACATATGGAGACCAGAGGTTGACAAAAGGTACTCATCCTCAATTCCTCTCCATCTTATGTTTATTCAAACAGGGTCAGGAACCCACCCATTTAGATGGACTAGCTAACCAGTAAGCCTCAGACATCATCCATATCTGTCTTCCCAGCAACAGGTTTATAGAAACATATGGTCATGCCTATCGGGTCATTATGCTTAAGTGGCAAACACTTAACTTGACTGAACTATCTCTCCAGCATCTTTTCTGTTTGTTTGGGTTTTTGTTTGTTTGTTTGTTTGTTTGTTTGTTTTAAAGGTAGGGCTTATATGATAATCCAGGCTAATCTTGAACTCCAGGCAGTCCCCCTAATCCAACCTCCTAAATTCTGGGTTTACAGACAGACATGGGTCATCATGCCTAGTTCCATGACACATTTTTAAACAGAGTCAATGGCATATAGGATTGTGTTTCTATTTTGAGGACTAGGATCTCACCGCACTGCCCACACTGATCTCAAACTGTGAGTTGGAGCTCCCTCCTTACCCACCTGAGCAGCTTGAACTATACATATGTGCAACATGCCTTGCTAAAGTTTTTCATCGAGACCCTGTTTCTGCTGGGAGCACAGTAGGGAAATTAAGAAACATCAGGAGGGAAACTTTCTGTCCAGGAAGTTAATCTAAAATTGGAACGTGTAAGTTTAGGCTGCAAGACAAACTACCAGTTACGCCTGAGAAGAAAACAGTCCTGTTCTCTGTGGACTGCCTCTTTCTCTCCCTCACACCAGAGCACTCTTCTGGCTTCTTACCTGACTCTTTCCTCTTCAGCCCTCTTCAGGGCAGCATCCCTCTGCAGAACCTTTAAGATGGCGTCTTGTTCCTCCTCTGTCAGGAAACTTAAGTCGATCATTTTGGAGCACAGTGTACACAAAAGGAACAAATGCAGCAAATGTTGCTTGGGATTCTCTGCAAAAAAAAAACCAGCTGAGACTACAGCCAGGGTAATTACAGGATGCAAAATTAAATGGTATCTTATTTGGTGGTAAAAGTCTTATCTGGGCTCCACAAAAATTTTAGGCAGATGACATCAAAATCATGAGAGCAAGGTCCCTCGAGGTAGCAGTGGTCTGTGGGATGAACAGCTCTCAGGAGGATGCTGCATGCCTTGTGTGGGCCTTCAGCAGAATTCCTTCGGTGGACCCTCTTTGGACCAGTCTTAGACACAGTATCTTCATGCTCATCACCATCTTGAGCAACAACCTCCTTGTTGCATCTTTAACCTGGAGAATCATGAGACAACAAACTCCAGTCAACGCTAAGAAACTCCTGTAAGCAATGGTATATTTTTTTCAGTGACCATAGGCGATGGTTTCTGAAC
Organism: Montemys delectorum; assembly: GCA_019843815.1. NCBI lineage: Eukaryota > Metazoa > Chordata > Mammalia > Rodentia > Muridae > Montemys > Montemys delectorum. The sequence goes on from JADRCD010200127.1 coordinate 3,606, forward strand.
TGAGAAAACCAGTTCTGCCAGCCTCCCTGAGCTCAAGGTCAGCATGTCAGAAACATGCTTTTCTCCGATTCTAGACCACAGAGAAGGAGCACACAAAGATACCTGTCAGTGTTTCACAACCCACCTGAGCAGTGGAGGTCCTTGCTCTAGAAATTCCTGGCTTAAAAAGTGATGTGGAATTCAGCAAGACCAGGGTGATATGACTGAGGGTGTCAAAGAATTGTGGGAAAGAAATGGGAAATAAAGATTCGAAGTGCTAGCCACTTCGAAGGTAGGAGCGTTCCACTGGTGTGACTGTATTCTGCAATGCAGCAGAACTCACCAAGGGAAGAAGTAGACTAGGACTGTAGTTACTATTTGTTCGGCTGCACCTCTAACCTTCGCTGAGCCTGGAGGAACCTGCCAAGCTTGTCTTTCTTCATTTCTGAACACTTACGGATATGTACATATAAAGTGGGGGAAAGGAAGAAAGAGAGTTTCAAAACATCCCATCATCCCACGTCAACCCTTTGGAGTCACAAGATAGGCAAGAACCCTACTTGCCTTGAGGAATCCTAAAGATGGGTGAAATAAGAGGGTGAAATTTGAAGAATGCCACGAGGCAAGACTTTAGAGACGATTTACTCTCTCGGGTATGGGTCTTGTGACAAATCTAGATGCTTAAAGCCACAGGCTTAAGTAATTCTTAAACCAGTCTTATTTAAGAAGAAATGACAGTGTGTACACAAGTGAGTGATGTTTATGCATAGAAACCTTGCAAAACAGAACTACTGCATAGCTACCACTGGCTTGCTAGCTATAAGCCATTAACTGAGTTACTCTACCAGAGGTTTTATCTGCTCCTTTGTACTCAACATTAGGGTGTCCTTTGCAGACTATAATAATCAAATAAAGCATCCTTTATAAAAAGAATACTTCTTGTATCCTGTACCAAGACTAGCCAGTGAAAATACAGTCCCACTCCCTTTGAGTCCACACGTTTGTTACTAAGTAAGATTGTGCTGGTGGTGATGGCAGTGGCAGTGGTGGGGGGCACATGCCTTTAATCCCAGTGCTTGGAAGGCAGAGGTAGAGGGAGGTGGATCTGAAAATTCAACCCCCCCCCCCGGTCTACAGAGTGAGATCCAAGTCAGCCAGGTCTACACAGAGAAACCCTGTCTCAAAATACAATACAAAACAAAACAACAACAAAAAGATCACTTGATCAAAAGGGATCCCAACCTCTTTTGTGCACTTTTTGTTCTTGTTTTGTATTTTTTTCTTACTGATTTTCTTTTATTAGTTTGTTTTGATTTTCATTTTTTGTTTTTTGTTTTTTTTCTTGTTTCTAGTTTTGTGGAAGAGAGACAGAGATAGAGCCCATATACACAAACACACATACACACACACACACATATACACACATACATATACACACATGTATATACAAACACATATATTTGAATACATTATGTCAAATGTCCTCTTTTAAAATTTTCATGTACTTGCATATGCTATATAGCCTGCCTATCTGCCTTAGAAACTGTTCATCCTTCAAAGCAGATCAGAGTTGCCACCTCCATGAAGCTAACTTTCATAGCCAGAGGTAAGACCTAGAATACATTAAATTATTGTTCCTAATGTTTCATGTCCTTCTTGTGACAGACTTGAACCTGACCCACTTGAAACAGGGTCATTTTAGCTGAGCCATAGCTATGGCAGAAAGAAACAAACATGTATTGCTACAAGCCACTAAAATTTCACATTTGCAGCAGAAGCCTAGCTTATGCAAAAGCCTTCTCCTTCATCCAAATGTGCATGTGAATATATATTTTATCAATGAATATGGAAACCTATTCATTTTATCCACATATAATTACAATAGTGAATGTTATATGTTATTAAGAGAGAGGAGAGGAGAGAGTGATATCAATTACTAGAATTGCTCTCAGGCCCCTATTTTACTGTGTGTCTCTGATTAGGAATGTAGTGAATGAATCAGTCAGTCAATCAGTTTCAACACACACTGTCACCAAGATGAAGTCTTCTCGGTTCTTCCCTTATTTCACACACAGCAACCTCGTTGGATCCCAAAGGTTGGCAAGGAAAGGGACTTAGGTCACATACTGACTACTGTCTCAGTGAGTCCTTCCTTGTATTGCCGTTTGGTTCAGAGAGAGGTTGCTTCTATGTTCTAGGAGTTGGGACAGGATGAGAAGAACAATTTCAATGGTCTCACAGTAGAAATGGGAAGAGCTGCCACAGGTGAAAATGTTGGTTTCCACTCATCCAAGGAAACAAAATGCAAGCTAACCAGTGCTTGCATGTCCTGATGTCTAAGGATTCAAACAAACAAAGGCACCTCTTATGGAAGGCGGTTAACAAGGCAGAGGGGAATTTCCTCATTTCCCAATGCAGTGCAGGGCTGGAACCCTCTCCTTCAAGATGAATAGTCAGGAATCTCTATCCAGTCTGACTGTATGAGGTTGACCAGAGGGCAGTTGAGACTCCTCAGCACCACATGCTTGCTCCCAGCTAAGTGACTGTTTGATTTATTCCTTCCGTCAGCCAATGGAGAGCCCAGCACACTTCTGCACACTAGAAAGGCAGCAAAGGGGAAAGACGGAAAGCTTCCCGATGGTGTAGTTACATATGACCAGCAAGAGTTGGGTTAGATTAAGTCATACAAATAATTCTTTAAAATTCCTAAAGTCTAAATAATTAGACTATAATGACTCAAGGCAACAGAGCTGTGGAAGAAAAAGCTGGACAAAAAGTTGAATAGTCCTGTGAGATAAGAGAAGTTGGTTGAGGTAGGCCTCACTGACATGACATTTGAACAGGAACTCGAAAAAGATGAAGAGATACGCTATGCAGATATCAAAGCACCCTGAGATGGGAGTAAAACCCACAAATTAGCTAGGGCTGGTCACCACAGAGTGAGCTAGGATAACAGGAAGAGTGGGTCAGAGAGGAAGTGGTCCAGACTGCACTGGCTATTGTAAGGACTGTAAGGGTCTTGCCTCAGTCTGAAATGAAGCAGCAGTAAGGAGGGGCAGGTAACAGGAGAAGGCAGTCAGTGTCTCCTGGGTACGTCTACTGTGCCTGCTTCTCCTTCTGTTCTCCACAGAATGATGCTGAGGTAGGTCCTGTGTTCTTACAAACAAAGGGACTGAGCCCAAAGAAGACTTTTGCCATCAAATGACACTGACATTTGCCAATTGTTTTGACAGAATAGATCACCCTGTCACTGGCATCTTCTTCGGTGCCCATTTCCACAGGGACTCCTCAAAAGGAGGTGCCAAAATAAAGTTTGCTGTCTGTGGACCATCATTCTCTTCTTAAGCATAAAGGAGTCACTGGCTGTGGCTGTAAGATGTGACATCCTCTGAAGTACACAGCACCATAAAGAGGAAGATAATTATCTCTGTGTGAAGGGAAGTTACGAAGAATATTCCTGTGTTCATAGGAAATCACTGATTCATAGAAGTATCCCAGTGGTGAGCGGAAGCATCCTTGTGTCTAACCTCCCAGTCATGTTCTACACACTGCCAAGTGATCATCCCACAACTCAGCTCCCACCAAGCCATATGACAAGCTGAAAATGCTTTGCCATCTTTCCATTATCCAATGGCTGAAGTTAAAAATCCTCATGATGGTCTGGGAACTCACACTTACTTCTTCGTCAAGCTCTTTCCCTTCATAACCCCAGGCTGAACACTTCTAGTTCCTCTTGTCATTGGGTCTTTGCATAAGCTATTCTTTCCTCCTAGGTCCTGACTTAACTGCTACTTACTGTACTAGCGATGCCTTCTCTAACTGTTCTAGGTCAGGTTGGAGTCCCTCTGCTGTGTTCTATTAGCACCTGACTCCAGCTATCACAATCGACTTCAGTCCAATCTCAAACTCAGCTCTACTCATTTGCCACCCACCTATTTCGAGGTAAGATTTGGGTTCTGAGAGCTTTGTGCCCACAGCACCTGCCACTCACATAGGAATGAAAAGTTATCAAGTATCCGTAGAAAATAAAGAAACCCAGGTTGATGGTGGGTAGTGGGTGGAGCATCTACTTCATGAGAACCGAGCTTTAGGTTCCAGAGTGAGAACTCAAGTTCATGTTATCCACAGGGTTCTGTCTCCAGGTTTGTACTGTGGTTTGAATATCACATGGCTTCTCTAGGACTCTTGTTTTATGGAAGAATCCAAGAATCATGTCTAGGATGAGTGAGTGTGTCCTTTTCATTAGGGAGATATTGGAAAGCTCTGTGTAGGACACTGCAGATGACACACAGTGTGATGGTTGGTTTTGTAAACTTGACACAAACTAGAGTCACCTAGGTGGCAGGAACCTCAATGGAGAACTTGCCTTCATTAGACTGGCCTGTGGGCATGTCTCCAGGCATGTTCCTTATGTGGGAAGGCTGAGCCCACCCACTATCGGCTATGTCACATAACCCCTTCCCCCCCACCACTCCGACATACACACATATAGTGTGGATTCCAGAGTGAGAACTCAAGTTCATGTTATCCATAAGAAAGCAGGCCAAGCAACCCAAGGTGGAGCAAGCCAGTATGCAGTACTCCTCCATGGCCTCTGCATCAGCTCCTGCCTCCAGGTTCCTACCCTGTTCTAGTTCCTGCTCTGACTTCCCTCAATGATGAAGTGTGATCAGGATATGTTAACCCAATAAAATTTGCTTCCCTAAGTTGCTTTTGTTCTCAGCAGCAGAAACTAAACTGAGGTACCTGTGAAGCCCCAGGAACAGCAACCCAGATGGGAAACCGGAGAGCTTCGCATGTGGACTGTTTGGTTGATATTTCCTGTGTGTCATCCCTGCCATGGCTCATCTATAAAAGTGAGTGCTCCTCCTGCCAGTTGTCCAGATAATAAATTGAAGAGTGAAACCAAGACCGTAAGCAATGCCTGCTTTTGCCAATAGCAAAGAGGAAGACACAACCTCAATCATCTTACTGACCAAACCTCAGGTTAAAACCTGGGTAATTAAAGAATCTCTTTCCCAGGATGCTCTGCCAGAAGTAATCAGAAGCCGTCCTCTGCTTTCCTGCAAAGCTTGTGTCAGACAAGGCTTTGAGCCCCAAGAAAGGGGAGGAAAACTCAGGTCAGCAGTGGCTCTCACATGATGCGTTTTTTTTCAGAACAAAAGCAAATTGTTCTGACAGTCCAATGACATTAAGGAGGAAAACTCAAAAGAAGGGAAAAGCCCACTGGGCAATAGAAGAAGGACAAATACAAATATGTCTTAAAGAGAAGGGTGCTTAACCAAAAGTATAATAAAAATAAAAATAAAAATAAAAATAAAAATAAGAAAAGCTCTGGTCAATGATCTCATCATCCCTGATAGTAACACACACACACACCATGGTGCATCAAGCTAAATACTTCACATCCTTCCTAGGCCACAGTGGCATTGAAGGAGGAACGGAGTAACCCACAGGTACTGCAGGAAAAGATGAGGGTGGGGTAAACAGAATCAGAATTTGCCTGTCTCCCTCCCAGCAGAAAGGCCTCCCTTTAATACCCTACACCACACGCATGTGCACGTGCGAAGACTGACACTTATACCAGGGTGCAACTAGCTTGGCAGTTTTACCTGTTGGCTTCCTTTCTCCCTGCCCTCCAGAACCTTGTATATCCCACTCTCCAGTTTGCATCCATGTTGCTGCCTTTCTCTTCGCTCTCTGGCTTTCTTCTGCAGGTTCTGGACTGACTTCATTAACTTATTCACCTGCCTGTTTGTAACCTCTGGGCTGTTTTCATATGTGAACTTCTAGGTCCCTTATCTGGAGTTTTACCCACTTTTGTGTTTATTTAAATTTATTGTGAAGGAGCCATGATCTTTCAGAGGAGCTGCAGGACTTGTTTCTATGTTGACGTTTGGGGAACTTTTGGGTTGGGGACTTGCTTGGGTTTTATTTGGCTATCTTTCCAGTGAGCAGTTTATACTGTTGGTGCTCTGGTGCTTGAGCCCCAACATGGCTTATGCATTAGGCTCCTGCTGTCCTTTCCAGCACCTCCAGTTCAGTTTGCAGATGGTAGAGTTTATATTTTTAAACAGTGTGGTATGCATGCATGTGGATGAATATGAGCACTCCAAGGCACACATGTGCAGATCAGAAGACAACCTGTGGGAGTCAGTTCTCTCCTTCTACCACTTGGGTCCTAGGGATCAAACTCAGTATCCAGCTCGACAGCAGATATTGATGTGCAGAAATGTGCATTTTCTAAGCCGTCCTTGCCCACAGTGATGTTCTGCCTGACCATGTCTGGGATCACTATAAAAGATTCCCAGTAGGTCAGAAATGACTGATGACTGCCTAAAAGAGTTCAGCAATTATCAAAAGTTGAACAGATTCCTTTATATATCAGTTGTTTTTCAGCTGTGGTGAGAGTGAGCTCATACCCCACACCCACAGTAACAGCTGCATCAGAGAATCCTCACTGGTTCTTTGTTCAGACAAGAAAGTGGAGACAAAGAGGAAAAGTTAGACAAGTGCTTCAGGTGGCACAGCTGCCTGACATTGGAGCCAGGACACTCAAAGGAAATGTCTTTTTATGGGACAGATCCTATTTCAGTGGAAATACAGATAACTAGATGAGATGTGCTGTGTTTCAGAGCATGCCTGGAACCTGCACACTGGTAGCAAGCAGGAATTACAGACCAACCCTAGATGTAATTATTTTCCAGGTTTCATAGTTAAAGAAAAGGAGTGGATGCAGCGCGAGCAGCGGGCCGAGCTGCTCACGTTGTGCTGGGGCTCTGCGCGGCCTGCAGTCCCGAGCCCACGACGAGCTCTGCCCGCCCTCCCACCCGCCCGCCTACCCACCATGGAGCCTGGCCCGAGCGCTCGCGGTACCAAGACATCCTTGTCTTCCGCAGTAAAACCTACCGCAACCTACTGGTTCTGGATGGCGTCATCCAGTGTACTGAGAGGGACGAGTTCTCCTATCAGGAGATGATCGCCAACCTGCCTCTCTGCAGCCACCCCAACCCGCGGAAGGTGCTGATCGTCGGGGGTGGAGATGGGGGTGTCCTACAGGAAGTGGTGAAGCACCCCTCTGTGGAGTCTGTGGTCCAGTGCGAGATCGATGAGGATGTCATTGAAGTCTCTAAGAAGTTCCTGCCCGGCATAGCCGTTGGCTTCTCCAGCTCAAAGCTGACTCTGCATGTGGGTGATGGCTTTGAGTTCATGAAACAGAACCAAGATGCCTTCGACGTCATCATCACCGACTCCTCAGACCCCATGGGCCCTGCTGAGAGCCTCTTCAAGGAGTCCTATTACCAGCTCGTGAAGACAGCGCTCAAGGAAAATGGCATCCTCTGCTGCCAGGGTGAGTGCCAGTGGCTGCACCTGGACCTCATCAAGGAGATGAGGCATTTCTGCAAATCTCTCTTCCCTGTGGTGGGCTATGCCTACTGTACCATTCCCACCTATCCCAGTGGCCAGATTGGCTTCATGCTGTGTAGCAAAAACCCGAACACCAACTTTCGGGAGCCCATGCAGTAGTTGACACAGGCCCAGGTGGAGCAGATGCAGCTGAAATACTATAACTCGGACATGCACCGCGCGGCCTTTGTACTGCCTGAGTTCACCCAAAAGGCCCTGAACGACATAAGCTGAATCCAGGTGCCACTGTAACACCACCCGAGACCTCAATCGGATTGGACCAAGGAACTTCCAAGTTGTCTGGGGACGACCCGTCCTGGACCAGACTCCCAGATGACTTTTGCCCACCAACCAAGTGTTACAGGCCCCAGGATGCTGCCTGTCCTGTCCTGCTGGGTGGACTCAGTCTCTGTGTCTGTCTATCTCTGTGGCGTTAAGCCCCACGCCTATATCAGCTCTGTACAGCACCACCTATGCCCTGTGACCCAACAAAATACATGTGTATTTATAACAAGCTCAATAAAAAAAAAAAAAAAAAAAACAGAAAGAAAGAAAAGAAAAGGAGTGGAGGGAGCAGTTGATTCATTAACTAGATTGGAATTAAACCCAGAAACATAAAGTTAACTCAACTGGAGCTGTTACTAGCTTAGCCTTTAAAAGCCTCATTTGTGTAGAGTTATGCACATTCCCAGCCAGGCTGGAGGGTTAATACATCTCTTCAGATGTATTAACTTGGGGGTTTCCAAAGTTACTACTGCATCACCTGAAAAACTTAAAATTCCCAGCTCTCCTATCTGGGGGAAGTCAGGAAACTACCAGGAATGCCCAGAAGAAATGGAAGTGAGCAATGGAGAGGGATATAAATCAGAACAAAGTACCATGCAGAAGCCTTGGCATTACTACTGTGCTGTGTGTACCAGCACCTAGCATGGTGCTTGACACATAGCTGGTACCTCATTTATTGCATAATTGAAGGACTGGGAAAAGAGGGCAGAGAGGAAAATCAAGTTGATTCAAAGATACACACACACACACACACACACACACAAAAGTCAAGCTTGATTACAAGAGGCATATAAAATGTTTTATAACTTGTATTCCATATATGTATTAGTTGACTCTGTAGTAGGCAGAATGATGATCTTCCAAATATCACCACATGCTATTTCTTGTCATAGGGAGATTATCTATGCTAAATTATCTAGGTAGAGCCAACACAATCATGGGGGTCTTTATGAGAAGGGGCAGGCAAAGCAGGGGGGAAATACATTGAAGAACTCAGTTGGAATGGTGCATTTTGAAATTGGAAGAAGGCAGGGGCATATCTTCTAGAAGCTGCAAAAGCTAGGAAACATTTTCCACAGAACTCCCAGGAGAAACTCCCAAGAGGAGCTCAACTCCATTGAGATCCCTTTGGCATCTCTGAATCCCCAGTTTGCTAGACAGGCCCCTACACTTTCGTTTTTGTTGTCTGCTTAATGTTCTGTTGTTGTTTTGTTTTGCAGTAGTGGTGATAAAACCCAGCACCTCACACATTCTGGGTAAGTACTCTACTTCTCCAGCACTCCCACTGAACAAATACATCCTCCAAAGTAACTGTGGATGGCAACCTGGACACTTTTCTTTCCTTGTCCAATCATCCCTGGTGCAGCTGACAGACCCTCTGCAGTCTCTTTCCACTTCTACTTCCAGCCTCCTTCTCCATCAGTCTTGGATTATTAAATAATCAAATAGACCCAGACCCAGAAGCCATCACTCTGATGAAGCTATACCACCACTTAAACATTTCCCCTAGAATTTCCCTGATACAGAATCCAAACTCTTCATCCTAGTATTAATGCTATTCTTATCCTGAGCCCTGTAGTCATCTTTCTTATCCATAGGCCTCTTTCTACCCCTTGAATCTAGCCAGCCCACTCCTCATTCATTCTTTCCACATCATTGCCTGGTGTTCACGCTGCATTGTCCATCTGGAACACCTTTTCTGTGTGTTTTATAGTCCAACCTTCTCTCTCAAGTCCCAGCTTGAATGACCTCCTCCATGAAACTGTTCCTATTACCCATGTCCTTACACAAATACCCCTACTGCAATCTGCCAACATTAACTCTTTCACTGAGCCCCTGGAATGCTTCTACATCTCTCCCAGGGAATAACAGAGAACACCTTCTTTGGAGTTGAATTGAGCAATGCAGACTGTACAAGCTACCTAGCATCCATGAGTTTCAGGCTTGTCTGAAAATGAGCATCATATTGATCTTACTAGTTTGCTAAGAAGAATAAGGCAAATAGACAGTGTCTAAAAGATTAGCTATTCATGAATGAATATATTAGCACTACTGTAACTTCTAAATGAAATTCTGACTTGTATACTACACTCTTCAAGAAAGACTTCCCTCTGCTTTGTTTTAATCTTTTTTTTTTTGCTTTGTTTTAATCTTAAGTACTAAATAAGGTACTAAAAGATTGAGAGCATTCCTCTAAATTTCCTGCCCACCTAGACAAGAGTGACATCACCTCCAACTGTTGCAGAACAAAGGAAAGGAAAAGAAAACTGGATCTATTTTCAACATCACTGTTATAATTCTTTTGCATTCATGTAGCTGGTGCCCAGATGTGCACACATGTGCATATGTATATGTGTAGTGGTGTGTATAAAAGCCAGACACCAGTGCCAAATATCTTCCTCATTTGCTTTCCTCTTTACTGTTTCGAGACACAGTCAAGCACTGATCCTGACTTTATCGTTTCAGCTAGACTGGCTGATCAGTGAGCTCCAGATATCTGCCTGTCTTCCCTTCCCGAGCACTCAAATTACATGTGTGGGCCACTGCAAACAAGCACTGCTTGTTTGTTTTGTTTTGTTTTGTTTTGTTTTTTAAATGTAGTGCTGAGGATTCAAACTCAGATCTAGTGTTTGGGTGCCAAGCACAATATCCACTGAGCCATTTCCCTATGTCCAATAGAAATTTGAGGATGGCAAGTTTTCAGAATTCACCCTTGGCTAATGTTACCAACCCACTATTGATTCCAGTGAGGTAATAAACAAGTATTGTTTTCATTAGCATAATTGCACATTGTTATTGTGACATCATTGAACAATAACTCAGACAACAGCCATTGTTCCAGAGCTAATGAGACAAAGGTGTTTTGACCTGTCATGTTTAAAAAGCCATGGTATAGATTCTCCTTCAATGCTCAGGTGTATGTGCAGCCAAGTTTCCTTCCTCTAAGGTATCTCTTGAACTGCTACTGTGGCGAGAGAGAAAACAGGCCCCCTTTTCTCAATCTGCTTGGCATTGTTAGAAGGGAAAATCATGAGATTAAAATCCACAGAGAATTGTTTGAGATGTGGTCACCCACTTATTAGCTTGCTGATCAGGGATAAAGCTCTTACTGAAGGCTCCTGTGTGCTCCACTCTGAACTTGAAACAAACCATTTCCAACCTCTCTTGGTGTGAAACGCTGCAGGGAGCCAATAATACCACATATCTGAAGACATTTTGTAAATAAAATGCTGCATGAGAATGCGTGCCTGCCTATTCACTTTCTAACACAGCATGAGCTTCAAGGAAATATCCTTGGCTTAGGCTAATAGACGGTTCCTAGTTGCCTGGGGAAGCAATGAGGAACATCTTCATCTGCCTTCACTTCACAGGCATATGCCCTTGTCTGACCCTGAGCCTTCCTCTCCCTAGTCCCTAAGACACAAGAGGCGTAGTGTTAGAGATACAGATGTCAGATATCACTTGAAGCCCTCCTGGAGGCCTTAAGGAATACCTGGCTTGATTGCTATAAAGTTCTTTGAGTAGCATCCCGGAGTAAGAAGTGCTATCTCATAATGATAACTGTTTCATGATGTGAATTAACAGGTGATTTGGTCAGGAATTATTCGACTTGGGTGTCATACTAAACACCCTGAACCTTCAAACTCCTACCATCCTTCAAGGGAGTGGTCATTTGCCAGAAAGACAGCCCCCCATATATATATATATGAATGAGAAGGTAGGAGAAATGACCACCTTTATGTAGAACTGCACTTGAGGTTACAATTAAATGTCAAAAGGAGCAGGTATCTCAGCACTGGCTCCCTTTTCCTCAAACTCCCCCTTTACTTCTTTCCCAGACCCAGGACAATCCTTCGTAGAAGGGTAAAAGTCCTAATGAGTAAATCTCATGAAACATTCAGCTGGTCTTTTGGAGAAAAACAGCTGGAGATGACCTTAGGAATTCCACTAATTTCCCCCTACCACACAGTTTAAAAATAACCAAAGAGCATTTCTAGGGAGAGATGGCCTTTCCTTTAAAGGCAATACTAAGCAAAAAGGCATGCTGAGGTCATTAGCCCAAACAGTACAGTCCCCGTGATAAATCTTCAGCCAAACGTTCCTATGAGAATCTGCCTTCAAAAGGTCAAGGCTGCATTTCATTGTGATGGCCACCCTCCCCCATCCAGCCCTGACACTCCACTACAGAAAGACATGTGGATACCATCAACCCCTCATGACCCATGTGGCCATGAGAAACCTTTCCTCCATTGGCAGAGTTTCTACATTCATCTAATAAAGTGGTGGGCTCCAAGCTAAGGTCTTCTCAGTTTAAGGCTCCTCCCTGGGAGGTACATTAATGGCTCCTTGCCACCTGAAAACAGCAGTCAAGCCTCCAGTGTTACAGTGGGCCCCCATGTCTTCACTGAGCCTTCCTCTCCACTTTCCTTATTTCCTTCAAGTGCCTTTCACCTTTGAGATAACCAGCTTGCTCTACTGCAAGGTCCACCCGGGATGTCTTCAAGTCCTACTCATCTGTCCACATATCTGCCTTCTTTGGAAAGATGAGGTTAACCCATCTCACAAATCACATTAGCATCTCTTTGATGATGTCTCTAGGGCTTTGTGTGATAGAACAAGCTGTCTGTTTACTTACTGTCTGCAGCACATCTTGCTCTCCTGAAAGCAAGGGATTCGTGGCTGACTCTCCAGAATTCCTCAGTGTCTGCCACTACCTGTTTTGTGACCTTGTACCAAATTCCACTGAAGGACCATGTGCATGTCATGCTATTCCAAAAGACCAGAACCTTTTTTTTCAAGAAATGTTTTCTCTACTCAAAAAGCAAAAAAGTAACTTTTCTCTAAGTTTTTGCCATATTAGGAAAAAAACATATATAGCTGCTCAGAACTATGACATAATCTTTGCTGGAGTTGAAAATATACATTACATTTATCCCCGAGAAACTTCCATTGGTTTGAAACCAACTGAACCACAGTCTTTAAAAAGGCAACTCAGTGCTAAAAATGATGTCCAGCTTGGTGGGATTCTTTTTCTTTTGCTGAGCCAAAAGGAATAATTATACATTGCTTTTTCTAAAGATTCTCAACCAAATGCTGGAAACTTAAATGACAAACAGCAGGAAGAATACAATCTTCTACAGGAAAATCAAAGTGCCTATTAACCACTAATAACACTAAAGTATGTGTGTGTACTTTAGAAGATAAAATAAGCCACTCATGCAGCACACTAGTTGGATGTACATTTGGTGGAAGAGTTAGAAAAGAAACAGACATTCTGTCTTCTTCCAATCCCTTTCCCTACCGTGGCACATATCATAGACTCTAAGAAAGAAACCAGCAGAGTCGCTATCATCCATATTTCAGAGAAGTCCCTGAAGTTGGTGGAGATTAAGGACTTAACTTTCAGCCATACATTTCTAAACAATAGAGTCAGAACTAGCTCTAGATGGCCACAACTCCAATGCTCTGTCTGACAAATCGGGGAGAGAAGGAGTAAAGGCAAAAGAGAGGTGTGTACTGCACTACACAGAAACCACCATGGAACTCTGCAGGATGCAAAGTGGCCTGGGCTTTCCTACCAAGCTCCTCTGAGTTCCTAAAACACTCATTTGTTAAACTTGCCACATGATGCAAACAGTTTTATTCTGTATGTAGCTCCAATTCAGCAATGTCTATAAAGAAAGTCCAAGTCTAGGGTCTGGGTAGGAGGTTCAATGTTGCCATGTCAGCAAATCTATTTTTCCTAAATATTGAAAAAAAATTTAAAAACAAACCAAAAAACAAAAAACAAATCCTTTTGCAAGGATGTATGAAAGAACTTGAGGGTATTAGTCAAACCTTGAAACATCCCCCCAAAAGCAGATACAAATAAGTGATCATTGTGCAGGCCCAGCCATGCCCTGATGAGAGGAACAAAGAGCTGGGCTCTCATCCTTGCTCAGCTACTAACGACCCCGCTTTCATTCTCATGGCTGACTGACCACTCTTGTAGAATGAGGTGCACCTACTGAAATCATGTTTCCTCATAGGCATAAAACCAAATTGCAAAGTAAATGCCAACACCTCCACCAATCTAGCTGGGAGAAAAAGAAATTCAGAGGCAATCTATTTAAAGTATTCAAGGGGAAAAGGCATCCTACTGTAGCAGGCAAAAACCTAAGCCCTTTTCATATGACATAGTGATGACAGTGAAGGAGACAGGTGTGAGTGTGGGGGGTAGGGTG
>JADRCD010200128.1:4334-24270 GCA_019843815.1 Montemys delectorum
TCTCTCTCTCTCTCTCTCTCTCTCTCTCTCTCTCTCTCTCTCTCTCTTTTTCTCTATCTCTGTATGTGTGTACATGTATGTATGTTTGCATGTGGGTACTGTGAGCATGGGGTGCATGGATATGGAAACATGAGGATATTCAGAATCAACATCTATCACCCTTCCACTGCATTCACTGAAGCAGGGTCTCTCAATCAAACCCAGAGATAACCAATAGGGCTCATTTTACTAATCAGCTGAATGGAGCTTCTCTGTCTCTAACTTCTGAGGCTGGGATTCTATGACTTCCTATCTCATATCTATATGTGTTCTGAGCACCTGAACTACAGTTTTCAGGCTTGGGTGCAAATGCTTTAACCACTGAGCCATCTTTCCAGCCCACATGCACACTTCTTGATACTCTGATAGGAGAGTGTCGATGAAAAATGATTCTTGGGATTGTGTGAGGGCAAATACAGGCCAGTTTTCAGAGGCCCTACTATGTGTAGGTTCAGTGCTAAGATTTTGCTTCTTTTTTTTTAATATTTCATTTTGGGTTCTTTATTATTTTAGATATTAATTCAATGTCTACATATAGCAAAGATTTTTTTCTCCTGTATCTTAGACTGTCTCTTCACTATTTGGTTTTCCTTTGTTGGGCAGAGGCTTCTAAATTCCAGATAATCTCATTTCTGACTTCTTGCTATTATTTCCTGAGCTTCTGGAGTTCTTTCCAGAATGTTCTTGCCTAGTGCTTCCCCCTAAGTGTTTGTCCTGCAGCTTCAAGCTTTCAAGTTTTTTGTTTGCTTGTTTGGTTTTTAATCAACAATATGAACCAACTAGTACCCTCAGAGCTCCCAGGGACTAAACCACCAACCAAGGAGTACACATGGTGGGACTGACTGCTCCAGCAGCATGTGTATAGTAGAGGATCTCCAAGTCAGTCATCAATGGGAGGAGAGGCCCTTGGCCCTGTGAAGGTTCTGTGCCCCAGTGTAGGGAAATGCCAGGGCCAATGAGAGGGAAAGGGTGGGGTGGCAAGCAGGGAGAGGGAGGAGGGAACAGGGGTTTGTTCTTGTTGTTTTTTGTTTTTGGGAGGGGAAACTGGGAAAGGAGAAATCATATGACATGTAAATAAAAATTTCACTTCTTCTTTGAAGTTTTTTTCATCCAAATCTTCCCATTTAGTATGAAGACACTGAGACTAAAAGCTATTAGATAACTCAATTGCCATGAGGCAGGTTCTCTCTGTGCTGTGGTCCCTTACTAAACAAGTCAGGAGGAGATGGATAAGAAGCTGACAGGGACATTAAAACAATAGGGAAGGGGAAAGATAGAACTGAGTTATGTAAAAATGTGAATAACTTAATTCACAATGGGGTTAATTGTTGAGAGCGGTGCGCTCTTAGCGCTCTCCATAGTAACCGCCAGCCGGACAGCAGAGCGCTCTCTGCGGTAAACAACTCCTTATTTGGAGATGGCTTGATTGTCTGGCTAGATCTGGTGACCAACCAGGGACCTATGGAGAGATGATACATGGCTTTCAATGATTGGCATGCACTAGTGCTTATAAGCCCGAACCCAGGAGGGGTCGGGGTCACTGCCTGGAAAGAAGTAACTCCTGAATAAACCGCCTTGAGAAGGAACTTGGTTGTCTTGCGTTTGCCTCCCTGCTAGTTGGGGACTGCGCTGGACATTGTGGTGGCCCGGGATGGGGACAAACAGAAGCATCTTGTAAGGTTTCAGAACTCTTGGTGGGCAGGGCGATCGATCAGTAAGTGCCTGGTAAGTGGGGCCAGAGCTTAGAAAGTTCTCGGGAAGGAGATGAGATGAAAGTCCGAGGTAAAAGCGAGAAAAGGACTGCGGCAAGCAGCGAGTAGGGGCGTAGAGAAGGAGAAAGTGAAAGTAAAAAGGTCTGTGGTGAAGAGAAAAGTGAAAGTAGTTTAAAGGGGGGGGGGAGTTCGCAGAGCGGAGAACCAAAAGTGAAAGTAGTTCAAAGAGAGAGCGGAGGAAAGTTCGCAGAGCTGCGAACCGAAGGTGAATGTAGTTCAGGGAAAATTTTATGACAGGGGCTTCATATTTGCACCCAATTTTTTTGGCTCTTCAGGAGCTGCTTTTATCTAAAAACCTAAAGATTGAGAAGTCCACCTTAGAAAGATTTTTGGAGGAATGTGATACTGCGGCCCCGTGGCTTGCAGTGTCTGGCAGCCTTACGGTTCCTTGCTGGGATGAGCTCAGTCTTGATTTGGACTTTGCTTGGGAGCAGGGAACCCTGAAGGGAGGAGTGAGACCAGTCTGGAAGTTAGTAAGGAGCTGCTTAGAAGATCAGCGATGCTGTAAAGCAGTGGAGAAGGGACAGACAGCTTTAGAGTTGCTGCAGGAGGGAAGATCGACAAAATCAGATAGTGAAAAGGGAGGAAGGAAGAAAGGACAGTTGTACCCTGATTTAGGAGAATTTGAGGATCTTAACAGCTCAGAGTCCGAGGAAGAGATTGAGGCTCTAATGGAAAGGTTTAAGAAACACACCTTGAAAGAGAAAAAGGAAGGCAAAGGAAAAGAAAGGGTCAAGCAATGAGAGTACGGCAGGAACAGGTGTCTTACCACCTCCTGCTCCTCCGCCTTATGGTGGGCGGGGGACGGTCTGGAGGTGTGGACTTGTATTAACACCTCAGATGGGGGTGCAACCTATAGGCACTGATTTTGAAGGACCTTTACCAAAAGATACAGTAGAGCTGCTAATTGGGCATTCATCATCAGCCCTAAAAGGACTTATTATTCATCCTGGCATAATTGACTCAGACTATGAGGGGGAAGTTAAAATTCTTGCTTCATCCCCTAGGGGCATCGTTGCCATTTCCCCAGGAGATAGAATTGCACAGCTGGTGTTGCTACCTAGCCTGCATAATATGTTTGCTGCAAAAAGGGGAAGGAGAGGAGACCAAGGGTTCGGATCCACAGGAGGTTCTGCAATCTACCTCTCTCTGGACCTGGACCAATGCCCCCTACTTGAGTTAACAGTCAATGGGAAGATCTTGTTAGGACTTCTCAATACAGGCACAGATCGAAGTTTCATAGCCCTTAAGGATTGGCCTTCAGATTGGCCTATACAGACATCCTCTCAGACCTTACAAGGTCTGGGCTATGCTAAATCTCCAGACATGAGTGCCAGAGAACTCCCCTGGAAAGATCAGGAGGGACATAAAGGGGTTTTTCAGCCCTATGTGCTGGAGCTTCCTGTTAGTTTGTGGGGAAGAGACTTGTTAAAAGCAATGGATTTAAAATTAACAAATGATGCAAATTATTCATGAAATTCTCAAAAGATGATGCAAAATATGGGATGGCACCCCTCTGGGGGTTAGGAAGATCACTTCAGGGACATCGTAGTCCCATCATCCCTGAGTCCAGACCTCCTGGGAAAGGTCTGGGTTTTTTCTAGGGGCTGCTGAGGAAGCTATACCCATTACTTGGAAGACTGAGGACCCAGTGTGGGTTCCTCAGTGGCCACTGTCCTCAGAGAAATTAAAGGCGGCTCGAAATCTGGTAAAGGAACAGCTTGAGTTAGGCCATGTGAAACCCTCTGTTTCACCTTGGAACACACCCATTTTCGTTATAAAGAAGAAATCAGGAAAATGGAGGTTGTTGCATGATTTGCGTGCTATTAATGTGCAAATGCAAATCATGGGGTCCGTTCAACGTGGTCTCCCCTTGTTGACTACCTTACTTCAAGAGTGGCCAGTGATAGTGATTGATATTAAGGATTGCTTTTTCTCTATTCCTTTATGTAAGAAAGATAGTCAAAGATTTGCCTTTACTATGCCCTCTGTTAATCAAGAGGAACCTGATGAATGATATGAATGGGTTGTACTTCCTCAGGGCATGGCCAATAGTCCTACTATGTGTCAACTCTATGTAGGAGCAGCCATTAAACCAGTAAGAGAACAATTTCCTGGCTTAAGATGCTTTCACTATATGGACGCTATTTTATTATCATCTAAAAATATAGAAGTACTGTGGGGAGCCTATCATTTATTAGTTAAACATTTAAAGGCTTGGGGCTTGTTTATAGCCCCTGAAAAGGTCCAGCAAGAGGAAGTAGTTTTCATATTTAGGTGCCAAAATTGGACCTTGTGAAGTTAAGCCTTTAAAATTGGAAATTAGAAAAGATCATTTGAAAACTTTAAATGATTTTCAAAAGTTGTTAGGAGATATTAATTGGATTAGGCCCTATTTAAAGATCCCAAATTATAAATTGCAGTCTTTATATAAAATTTTATATGGAGATTCTGCTTTAGACTCTCCAAGAGAATTGACTCCTGAAGGGTGTGAGGCATTAAAAATAGTGGAAAGAGCCCACCGCATGCTCAAAGAGTGTCTTTTAAACAAAAAGGGGGAATTGGCCATATGCGTACCCCCAAAGAACATGTATCCCTTGCTTTATTTACCTTAAATTTTTTGCAATTGGATGAACAAGGTTGCTCTGCTGCAGAGCGACATACAAATTGGATTTCCACCAAGAAAGGACTAGTGCGATGGAAAGATATATTAACTGGACAATTGTTTAGACAAAAAAGAGATTTTGGCATTTCTGCAGCCATCGTTGCAATTATTGCTACGGTGGCCATTGGTGCCACTGCCACTGCCTCAGCTCTTGCCTTGACTAATTCCATACAAACTGCAGAAACCCTGAATAACTTATCCTCAGGTGTGGCTACTACCTTGGACGTACAGGCTTCCATCAACTCTCAAATAAAGGGAGGTTTGATGTTAGTCAATCAATGAATTGACCTAGTGCACCAAGTGGACACCCTCTGGCAGCTAGCACAGTTAGGCTGTGAATGGAAAATGACTGGCTTATGTGTTACGTCCATCCAATATCATAATTTTACACGTGCTGCAAATATGTCTAAAACCTTGTCACAGCTCTTGTTACAGAATTGGAGTTTGGAGTTCGAAGAGACCCTGAGGGAATTGAGATTCTCGATAGTCCATGTCAATTCCACCAGGGTGGACCCCACTATGGCAGAGGGATTGACTGTATGGATCCACCAAGCCATGAATCACCTGAAAGAGTGGGCGGGCATAGGGGTTCTGGCCGTAGGCCTGGTTATTGCCTTCATTGGTTGCCTATGTTGTCTCTGCCATATGGCCCAAACCCGAAAAGCTGATCTTGCCATAATGACACGAGCCTTTTATGCCTTAGAGGCTGGACAGTCCCCTCAAGCTTGGCTTGCAGCCATAAAAGCTTGACCTCATCACATTCAGGTTGCGAGACATGAGCACTGCACCTGGGAGATGCTGTGAGCAGTTAGCACTCTCAAGGAGGGCATGTCTGATCTGTGCGGGTTGGTGCTGCCCTTTCCCCTTCTCTTCCAAATGTTACCAGCCTCTGAAAAAATCAGCACCGGACAGGTATGAGGTCGATTGGGCTGAGGAGGCCTATGAAACCCCATTACAATGTCCCAATTTACAGAGGCTCAGGCCACTACCCTCACCTGTTCTATTTCAAAATAAAAAAGGGGGAAATGTGGAGAGGGGCGGCATGCCGCGTCTTAGCGCTCTCCATAGTAACCACTAGCCCGACAGCGGAGTGCTCTCTGCGGTAAACAACTCCTTATTTGGAGATGGTGCGATTGTCTGGCTAGATCTGGTGACCAACCAGGGACCTATGGAGAGATGATACGTGGCTTTCAATGATTGGCATGCACTAGTGCTTATAAGCCCGAACCCAGGAAGGGTCGGGGTCACTGCCTGGAAAGAAGCAACTCCTGAATAAACCGCCTTGAGAAGGAACCTGGTTGTCTTGCGTTTGCCTCCCTGCTGGTTGGGGACTGCGCAGGACAGTTAATATGTATAGGTATGAGGTGGCAAGATATATGTGGCAAGCCCTAGAAACATCACTGAATATGTTGGAAAATCTTTTAAAAGAATCAAAATATTGGACTATGAAGTATTCAGTTATAGCAAAAAGGAGAATTGGAAGTCATGAGATATACAGACAAAGGTAAAATGGCATGTGTAAATACAGCTGTATCAACTGTCATGTCGCATGTTAACCAACCTGACCAAGAGGCAGAGTCTGTCAAGCTGGGCAACTGTCTGAGGACATCTCACTTGGGAACCAGAATTGAGAGTGAATTAATGGAAAAATATATACTATGAAAACAATTAAAAGATGGCTCAAGTGACTGTAATAATTAAGAAAAAAGAAATTTAAAACAGAAAGGGGTTAATCTTTCAGGAAGCCACAAAAAGCTATAAACATATATTCACTTAACAACAGAATTCTAAAATACACTGAGCAGAGGATAAAGAACAGAGGAAATAGATATAGTACAGCAACAGCTGGAGCTTCAATATTCCATTTTCTATAAAATTGGGTAGAAGCCAGGTGTAGTGGGACAGACCTATAATCCCAGCAAAGGAGAATCATAAATCCAAGGCCAGTCTGGGCTACACAGTGAGACCCTCTCACAAGCCAACTTATGAGCTAGCCAACTGACAAATGAACAACTGAGAAGAAGAGAAAAGAAAATACAAGATGAACAAAATTATAAACAAATTAGACCTAACATACGCCCACAACATACCACCTGACAGAACAAGCATTCTTCTTCACCACAGAGGGATGCTTTCCAGAATGGGCCATATGCCAGGATGAAAGATGAACTACAGTCTATTCTAACAGATCAAAATTGTACAAAGTATGTTCTTTGAGTACAAGGAAGATTAGAAGAATGAACACCAAGAAATTCACATATTTGTGAATAAAATAAATATGTGAAAATTATGCAACATATCAATAAATAACAATTCAGAGAGATAGGCATAGGAGAAAGCCAAGCATATATTAGGATGAATCTGAGTGAACCCCTGTGAGATGATGCTAATGCAGTGATTAAGTTTACAGCATCAAGAGCCTGTATACTTTTAAAAATGATCTCATGTCAAAGAATAGCTTCTCCCTTAGAATACTGGAAAGAGAAGAGCAAACTGGAGTCTGTGTAAGAAGGAAGGAAGGAAGGAAGGAAGGAAGGAAGGAAGGAAGGAAGGAATATTAGAGTAGACATTTGTGAAATGGAGACTCCAAAGACAAAGAGAGGTAATGTCAGAATGGCCATACTTTATTTCATTTCTTAAAGATGAACAAAATAGGTGAGTCTTATGCCAAAATGACCAATGAAAGGAGGGTGGGAGGAGAAGGTTCAAAATACTATAATCAGAAATGAAAAAGGAAACATTACTACAGACCCTACAGAAATACCGGTTTCAAGGAGAACTGTGAACAATTAAATGCCAGCATGAAACAAAGAAATTCTTAGAGATACACAAAACTGGGTGAATAAGACCCAGGATAAACCAAAACCTCTAAGCAAATTTATCACTGGTGAAGCGATTGAATGACTAATAAAAACAATTCCACCAGGAACAATCTAGCATGAGACTGCTTCATTGGTGAATTGTACCGAATATTCAAAGAATAAATAACTTTAATAGGTACAAAGTTTCAGGTTTGGAAATGAAAAAGTTCTGGAGAGGATGTTGATGGACACACATACTGCACTTTGTATAGAGAAAATAGTTATATGTGTATAATTGTTATATATATGAATATATATATGAATTAGTGCCAATTTTCACTGAATTCTTAAAAATAGTACAGGTGAGAATGCTTATCAACTTATTTTTTGTAACTTTGTTATTTATTTAATGACTAAATGCATTTATAAGCAAAACATGGCATATTTATTTTTAAATACATTATTCTATTGAAAAGCATTTTTTTTTCTAGTTTCTGGATATTGTGCATAGAGCAGCAACAAATATGATAGAGAAACTGTCCTTATGGTAGGATGAAGCATCTTTGACCTATATGGCCAAGAATGGTATAGTTGAATCTTGAGGTAGATTGATTTCCAACTTTTTGAGGAACTGCAATATTAATTTCCATAATACCTGTGCAAGTTTATACTTCTAACAGTAAAGGAGGAATATTTCAGTTGCTCTACATTCTTACCAGCATGAACTTTCACGTGAAATGTTGCTTATCAACATTATGTAAGGCCATGTTTACCTAGATACCAAAGTCAGACAAAGGCACTACAAAATAAAGTCCAATATTTATAGAGCAAAGCCTCCTGCTTCAGAGCTAGTGAAATACATTGCTGACTTCATGACTTCTGATTTGGCAAACAGTTCTTGGATATGACAACAGAAGCATAAGACAAAGGGAAAGAGATAAACATAATGTTTATCACCCATTTGTACTAAGGGAGATGATGAAGGAATAGAAAAGACAATCCACAGAATGGGAAAGAAATGTTTGTGAGTCAGATATCTCAGAGGGTATGAGAGTCTTGACTATATAAAGAGCTATTACCACGCTGTTATATAAAGATTGTGCCATTAGAAGTAAACCATGATCAGAATAGACATTTCTCCAAAATACAACTGCCAATAAACACATGAAAATGTGCTGGGTATAGTGGCACACGCCTTAAATCCCAGCACTTGAGGAGGCATAAGCTGGTAGATCTCAGTGAGTTCGAGGCCAGCCTGGTGTACATAGTGAGCTCCAGTACAGCCAGAACTACAGAGTGAGATTGTGATGGTTTGAATAAAAATGGCTCATAAATTTGAATGCTTGGTCATTAGGGACTCGTGCTACATGACAGGGATTAGGGGATGTGGCTTTGTTGGAGTAGGTGTGGTCTTGGGGGAAAGTGTGTCTTTGGGGTTTCAAATGTCCAAGCCCAATCCGGTGTCTGTCTGTCTCTGTCTCTGTCTCTGTTTGTCTCTGTCTTTGTCTCTCTGTCTGTCTCTGTGTCTCTTCATCTGTCTCTGCCCCCTCCATCCCTCTCTGCTACCTGCTGATCTGGAAATAGAGCTCTGAGCTTCCTCTCCAGCACCATGTCTGCCTGTATTGCCACCACACTTCCCACCATGATGATAATGGACTAAACTTCTGAGCCTGTAAGTCAGCCCCAGTTAAATGTTTCCTTTATAAGAGTTTCCTTGGTCATGGAGTCTCTTCACAGCAGTAGAACACGACTTAGACAGAGACCATGTCTTGAAAACAAACAAACAAGAACAACAAAAAAAAACTCCAAACAACAACAACAACAACAACAACAACAACAAAACAAAGAAAGAAAAGGTTTGGAGAGTTAGATGGCTCTAATCAGTGGAATCAATAACACCAAGTATTGTGGAGGAAAGAATCTTTTGGACTGCTCATGATGCTATTGTCTGTTTTCTGAATGCACTCTGGTACTTTCCAAACGTAATCTCAGATGATCTAGCCACCATCCCCCTAGGCATATACCAGCAAAACACATCTGTGCAAAATTAATATTCAAACTAATATCATAATAACCTTCAAAGTACACAGAATACAACTTCCTCTTTCTCAGTCTTTAGACTTTTCCTTAAAAGCCACATCCTCAGAGATTAATGAATTTGGAGATCCGGTGGTATGATTGGTAGTTGTGGATGCTTTGGGAGGCGGGGCCTCACGGGAGGTCTGTAGGTCACTGAGATACACCCTTTATGTGAGATTCTGGTGGATTCTCTCATTTTCTGCTCTGACTAGAGATGTTGACATGCATTCCCTGCCTATTGTCACTCATGTAGTGAGGTGGCCAAACAAGGCAGATTGACTTTACCTGATGCTATATCATATACAGTGTGTGCTTTCTTCAGATGACACCACTACGATCTCTGAATGCCTCACTTGCTCATGTGTTTACTTATTTATTGTGATTCTGTGTCTTTGTGCTCCTTGCCCACCTTACTAGTTTGTTAGCCCCTTGTATACAGACATCCTATCTATCTTGCCTAACTTACTGAATCTGCAGCACCTGGTCAAATGCCAGGCACATAATAGATGCTCATTAAATATCTTCAGGATGACTGAATAAACAGCAGTGGACATGGTTGGCTCTCTGTTTTCTATTAGGCTAGAATCCGGTTTCTCCTCTCTTTAACAGCTTGGATTTTAGATGAAGTGCCAACTTCTCATTTTTACTGTCAGCTCTTGTTTTCTGTTTTTCTTCATGATGCACAGATGAAAGGTGAAACTCCCCTGCACCCACCTACCCCCTAGATTCCAAAGGGATCATTTTAAATTGTGCTGTCTGACCTCAGCATAGGGCTAATTTGTAGCATGCCTTCCACTGTTTCATGTCTATGCCGGTGACAGGCACTACTAATCAATCATGATTCTCCTCCCTGTTTGACAGCCTTAGTGTCCTTTTCAACAGAGCACTCCATGCAATGACTTAAGCTGCCTAGAGCTGGTCATGAATTGGTACTTTCAGCCATTTTGTGTGACACAATGCATCATGCTAACCCACCATGTTCTTGCTCTCACCTTCAGAGTCAAGGAGAGGGACTGTGGCATGCGGGGTGTGCACTACTGGGGACGAGGAGCTCAGGGCAAGAGTCTTGCTCCCAGTGGGGCTCTGGGCTGTCCTATTCTGAACCTAGATATGGGGAGGGCTGGGAACACACTCGGCCTATCCTGATCTGAAGCAGATGTACACAATACTAGAAAGCTGTCATGGTCAGGGCTATAGATGCTAAGCTGTAAAGAGAGGGTGTATGTACATTGTGCATGTGTGCATTGTGCATGTGCACGACTGTGCACGTGTGCATATACACCCTGTCTCCTTTGCTCAGTGTGCAGAACCTGCTGCCAACAGGTGCTAGCCCCATGGGGCCACCTTGAAGTTGTCCCTCCCTCCACCTGCTGCAGCAGGAGATGAGAGCCTTGCCTTGTTTGTGTTGGACTCCAGGCTCATTATGAGTTGGGTGGCAGAAGGCATCTCCCATGCCTGTAGATGAAGCCAGTTGGCACCAGTTGTCTCTTGCATGGCTGGCTGGGAGATTAATCTCCCAGTCACCATCACCCACAGAGGAGGTTCTGCTTTACATTATGAGAGCAACTCTTGCAATCTCCAAACTCAGGGCCAATTTTTATCAAGAAGATAAATATGACTGCAGAGCAATAACATGGCAGCCCCCTTATACTATACCCCCCCTGCCTCCCTGTCCCCTGTATCAGCTGTGGCAAGGGCAGAGAAAGAAGCAAACTTTGTCTCAGCCCCTGACTTCTTTTCCAGGCCACTTCTCCAAATGTGGCCAGGGCCAAGGGCACACCACTTCACCGTGTACACAATTCCCTGATTTGTCACCGTTCCTCAGAGTGGCTGGTGGCTATCTCCAGAGTGCCTTCTGTGTGGCTTTACCAGATCATTTTATTTAATTCAGTGATGGGATCCCCAGGTAAAAGGTAAGGGAACAACCACAGGGAGGTTCAGGAATTTCCCCAACATCATAGAACACTGCAGAAAGGGAAGGCACGGCCCCCTTACTCTACATTCTGATAAAGGTCTGTGGACACCAGGTACTGTATCCTAGTAGCCCAGGGTTTCTTGCAAAAAAAAAAAAAAAAAAGAAAGAAAATTTCTCCTAAAATGACGTGTGGCTTCTAGGCTACTTTCCTTGTTGTCAGGCTGTGACCTAGACTTGCTCAGGCCAAGTTAGCAGAACATTGCTGGTGAGATACCAAGTTTCCAGAGGTGAGAGCTGATGCATCTCAAGCAGGTACATATGGAAGAGGGAGCTGCCGAGGGCTGGGCCTTGAGCCACTGCTCTGTGGGTGTTCTACCTGTGGATTTATGCAACTGCTGAGCATGCTGTAGTTTTAGCAGGATGAGCATTTGTTACACACCAGGCAGCTGACACATTCTCTGCACAAAGGTTTAGCTCATTTAAATCCCCAGAGGCAGGTGTCTTTCCACACAAGATAAAGAAGCAGAGGCACAAGGCTGGTCGAAGGGTTGGAGCTAGGGCTTGGGGAAGAGTGCTCTTTACAATTCAGGAACCTGTGATCTGAGAAGCCCTGGTTTGGAGCCACTGGAGGGTGGGCGCATATCCTTTCTGTCTGTTGCTCCCCTCTGTCCAGGGCTAGCTCAGAAAGGAAGCCCAGGAGCTTAGGAATGGCACCAAGAGCAAGAACAATCAGTGATTCACGGCTCTGCGTGTCTTGAGGAGGATGAAGGAGCTGCTCTCTGTCATTCTCACTTACCCATTGCCTCATCCTCCTGTCCATCACCCATCCAACTCTCCAAGCCTGATTATAAGGTCCATAGACACGTGCAAGCCAGAGTACGCACATCTCTGGTGAACAAAGAGAGTTCATCAGGTCTTGTGGGATTTTTGTTTGATTTTACTTTGTTTCTGTTTTGAGACCCCTATACAATGTCTTTCTAGCTAGCCCAGGCTGGCTTGGCACTCACAGTCCAGCTCCAGCCTCCCAGGTGCCAAGGTTCCAGGCATGTACCACCATGCCCAACTGTAGGTCAAGTCTTGAGAAGGGAGTCCAAAATGTGGGCAAGATCACCAGTTCATGATAAATGGGCCTGGCAAATTGCCCTGTGTAACAACTTCTGGGCCCCGAAGAGGGTCAGTCAGTGCATGTGAGGAATCACAAGCGGTGAAGGCTTCAGAGAAAACTGGTGGAGAGCGACCCGGGAGGCACTGCCAGATCCAGACCTCGGGGGCTCTTAAAAGTTAAACCAAGAGGCTGTCCTTTGCCCAGGGGCAAACAGTGGTACTGTGAGAATGTTTTAAGGGAGCCTGTGGGCCGCAGAATGGGAGCTACACAGGCAGAGGCATGATGAGGGTCAGGAGACTTGTGAAGAGGCTGCTGTATCTGATCTTGGGCAGGGCTGCCCAGTATCCACATAAGCATGGAGCTGGGGATACAGGATGCTGAGCATAGGCTCTCCCACCCTGCAGGGCTGACCATAGATCCTGGCTTAGGCAGATGCACTTGAGGCCACAGCCTCACACTGCAAAGATGTTCTTGGCTCCATCAACCCATCATCTGTACAAGCTTTGGAAATACTCTAGTAATTTCCTATTCTGCAGATGGGGTCCTGAGGTCCCACAGGGCTGGGGTGCTGCTGGGATCCATGGGCCACTTGTGTGTCAAGCAGTTCTAGTGTTTCCGGGTTGATGGTCCAGGAACGGGTTGGGTCTCACTCATGCTAGCTCAGAAGGTCTTAAATGATCTGTGTGGATACCACTGTCACTCCATTTACAGGTGGAGACACTTCACTCTGGGGTCTGAAGTACCATGCTTAAGAGCATTTATTGAGTGTATATATGTCTGGGATCAAAACCAGGGCTTATCTGGAAGTTCATGAAGCAGTGTGGTACAGAAACGGCACCGTGTTTTGCCAGTGCACTTTCCCTCAGAAGTTTATGCTCTGGAAATTGGGCTCCCAAGTAACAGTAGTAAGCAGTGATGACCTTCAAGGGGCAGGGCTCAATAGAAGGGATTAAGATAGGTTTGTGGACCATTACCCTTTGGAAGTGCTGGTCTTGGAGCAAGTTAGGTCTTATGGGGGTGGCTTGTAGGATTGTTATGAGAGCATTAATGTAGATCCCTCTCTCTTTCCTTTCCTCTGTCCCTTCCTTCCTCCCTCCTTCCCTCCTTCTCAAGGCTCTTAGTAGAAGCCAACACCAGTGCCATACATTTACATCTCCAGGCCCATGAACCAACATAATTATAAAGCAACCAACTTCAGTTATTTTGTTTGTTAGCAACAAATAGACTAAGACATTGGGAAAAGAGGGCTCAATGGAAGGGATCAGTTTCTGTTCTAACCCAGATCCAAGACTCAGTTATTATATGACTTTGGACACAATCCTCTCTGGACCTGCTGTGTGCCATAAACTGTTCTCTCTGCAGGGTAGGTAGGTGGGGTTATAGGGCAGAGAGGGGCTGACAACCACGAATGGAAGTAACACGATTCGAGATGCCTGTTAGGCTGAGGGCAAGGTTGGCTCTAGGATGGAGAACTTGGGCAGGGCAGGGACATTGTAGCAGACCATTGCTTCTAAATCCTTGCTGACTTCAGCATTTGAGCTGAATCAATGAGCACAGAGAATCCTCCTTAGAGCCCCAAGCTATCTAAGCCTCAGGGATGTGGAGAAGGCACAGCAACACCAGCGCGCTGAGTCAACATTTTTTGACCATCCTCCCAGGCCCATTCTGGTGAAAGAAAGAAGGGGAGGAAGCAAAGACCTATATCTGATGAATGACTCCTGTCACAAAAATTCCTAAGGCATTTGTCACAGGTGCACTTTCCTGGGAAGGTCTGGACTCAGCTGGGCATCCTTCACAGCAGAAGTGGACAGGGTAGCCATGCAGTCAGTGGAAGGAGCAGAGGGAACATACTCCAGGTACCATTTTCCCCTACTCCCCATTGACAGGTCTCAGCTTCCTGCAGGAAAGGGCAGAGGACAGAGCTTGCTGACTTGGACTCTTTTACATCTCCTTCCCTGCTGTCTTGAATGACACCTCAGCTCACTTGCTGATACCCAACCATGGAAGAGATGTTTCAAGAGACCAACATGAGGAAGCCAGAGGGTTTGGCGAGTCAGAAATGTCTCAGAGGGGACACACAGGGTGACATGCAGAACAAGATGAAAGGCAAGAGGACCATGGGCAGAACCACAGAGGAATTAGGTCTTAGATGAGCTTAGGGAGGAGGGTGCACTCTTGGGGGGAGTGGGAGTGTTACCTCAGACCACGGGGGTGAGGGTAGGCTACTTGCTGTCAGGATACTTCTTACAGTGGGGACATACCTCTACAAGAAGTCAACTAATGCAAAATCAAGGTCTGTTTGTGACATCCGGAGTTGGGATAGATTATGGTAGAAAAGAATGAAGTATAAAGTTGTCTACTTATTTGCTGGTTCTCTATTTAACTAATGAAGCCTTCTCAGGTATTATCTAGCTAGGCAGCATCTCAGCATCTACTTAGTAACCCACTTATCTGCCCATCCATATACCCACCATCCATCCATGTATCAATCTATCCATCCATCATCCATCTATCCATCTATAAACACACCCCTTCACCCACCCACCATTACTTGTCTATGTGGTTTTTTTTTTTTTTTTTTTTTTTTTTTTTTTTTTTTTTTTTTTTTTTTGGTTTTTCAAGACAGGGTTTCTCTGTGTAGCCCTGGCTGTCCTGGAACTCACTCTGTAGACCAGGCTAGCCTCGAACTCAGAAATCCACCTGCCTCTGCCTCCCAAGTGCTGGGGTTAAAGGCATGTACTACCACCATCCGGCTTGTCTATATGTTCATCTACCCAACCATCTACTCATCAACCATCCATCCACCTACCTATCATGTATCTATCCATAAATCCAACTACCCACCTATCTATCATCATCCATTAATCGATCCACCATTATTTAAGTATTTAACCTTCATTCCTTCATTCATTCATTTATCTAACCATCTACTGATGTATCCATCCATCCATCCATCTACCCACCATCAAGTAACCTACCCATCCATTAGCCATTTATTCATGCATCTTGTACCAATACTCACTAAGTTCTTATTTCATGCACATTCCAGGCTTGCACCATCACCATGAATCAGATGGAAATGACCTCTCAAACTAGACACCAAGAGATCCAATAGATGTTGTGGCATGGAAAGGGGGATACTCACTGTGTCAATGGAGCTTCCTGGTCCCACTTCAGCAGAGTAAGCCTGCTCCCCTCTGATCTACAAGTCAGAGTTAATAGGAGAGCCTGCTACTGGGAACTAGAAGGTTTTCAACCACAGTGTTCAGCTATAACTAGGAAAATATATGCGACCACCCACAAGCCTTTAATGACTCTCTAAACAGGAGCCCAGAGTGATTTATTCAACTATTAGGACACATCCTGTCCTCAAATAAACACACTAAAATGAGCTCAGATGTCTCTCCACATACCTCAATCCCATATCTTTGCCATTTGGCCATCATTCCCTAATATTTTATTACTGGCTTGCAGAAATATTTATTCATGGGCTGGAAGTCCACTGAACCAATTTCATAAGCCAATTTCCCTATTTATGAGCCAGCTGCTGTTGCAGACCAGAACTGTGGGGGAAGAATACACTTGTCTAGAACCCAAACCAGTTCTCATTTCCTTGCAGTGGCCTCAAGAGCTTCCTGCCCTTTTCTCTTTCGTTTTACTCTAAAGTCAGCTCTACATCTCTTGGGGACTGGCTGGACCCACCCATCAGCCAGAAGATTAGCTCCAACCTGCCAACTTGCATCATGAGACTTATACTTATGATAGAAAAAAAATGACCATTTGTTTTACCATGGAATGTCCAGGAACTCATGAACATTTAATCCATAAAATGTTAAATTCACAAGTGCCGCAGATGACCGCAAGCTGTTCCACATAGGGAGAGAGAAGATCACTGGTGGAGGTCATGCTCTCCACAGATTACTGTATTTGTCCCTGGACCAAGCTGGAACAGCCTAGAGCTGTGATGGCTGAGGCTTTCTTGAGTGCTGTCTTCTCAGTTTCCCTTCGGCCTTCTGCCTCAGAGCCCGGACTGAGGTAGCCAACCTGGGAAGCAGCTTTATTAAAGGTGTGTGACGGCAGGTACTGTCCATCAATCCTGCTGGTGTCTGTTCTAGCTTCTTTTACATTTGTGATGGAATACTCTGGCGATGAGAAACTAAGGGAGGAAAAAGTTCCCTTCATCTTATACTTCCAGGTCACAGTCTGTTACTGAGGGAAGTCATGGCAGTAACTGGAAGCAGGAGCTTGAAGCAGAGACCGCCGAGGAGCACTGCTTGCTTACTCATGTACAGGCTTATGCTTAGCTAGTTTGTTTTTTTTTTTTTGTTTTTTGTTTTTTTTGTTTTTTGTTTTGTTTTTTGTTTTTGTATAATCCAGGATTACTTGCCTAGGGATGGTGCCGCCTATAGTGGGCTGGGCCCTCCTACATCAATTAATAATTAAGACAATCCCCCACAGACATGCCCACAGGTCAGGCTGATCTGGATAGACAATTCCTCAAATGACTGTGGGCTCTATGAAGTTGATAATTAAAAATAACTAGGACAGAAACTCAGTGTAAAACATATTCAAGATATGAAGATCATTAAAATCTTTGTTTCCCCCAATGAGCTGATGCACAGAAAAAAGGAAAAAAAAACTCAGTCAAATTTTTGGCATATGCCTATAATCCTAACATTCAGAAACCAGAGACAGGAGAACCAGTTCAAGATCATTCTCTGCTACATAATGAGTTCAAGGCCAGCCCGGGCTATGTGAGACCTTGTCACAAAGGAACAAAAGAAAACAAAGTACAACAGAAGAGAAGAACATGGAATCTTCAGAACTTTTGGCCCTCAGGACAGTCAGAGATACTTTTGCAACTGACTTCAGCATGAGTAGAAACTGATCTTTCCTCATTTTTTTTTTTTTTGTACTAATTAGTATTATGTAAGAAAGAAAATCTTGATTATTTCCATGAGTCAGACTTAGGGTCCATGTAGATCATCACTGCATTATTTGCTATTGCAGAATGAATAATCACTTTGATGTGGGGGATTACCTTTACCCAACTCCCCCACCAAAAAATTTTAGAAGGTCCAAAAGCTTTAGGGAGAGGAAGTGCTGTGGGTGGTAAATACAGTGATTAAAACCCTTGGTTAGTGACACAATGATGTTACTGATCTCCTTAATGTTCTCATCTCTCAAATAAGGTAATTATATTTGAAAGTAGTTCTGTGAATCCCACAAGACCAAGGAGGTAGATTATTTAACTATTCCATGAGTGCAACCACTAATCTGGACACGACTATTAGAATACTGTTTCAATTCTACTTGAGCAAAGAACAGTGAGAACTTGGAAAAAGAGCAGACCAAGAGGTCTTGCCTGGAATTGCTTCCCACATTTCCCACTGACTCTGTTGGCCCAACTGCAGCAGGTTGTGGAAGCCAGCAGCTCCCTGGTACTGTGGATAA
Source organism: Montemys delectorum (assembly GCA_019843815.1). Lineage (NCBI taxonomy): Eukaryota > Metazoa > Chordata > Mammalia > Rodentia > Muridae > Montemys > Montemys delectorum. The sequence continues at coordinate 22,165 of JADRCD010200128.1, forward strand.
GAGACAGTATAGTGTCCTTAGAATGGTACCATTTAAGCAGCCGTTACAGTGGTGAACAAACAGGGTTAGCTGTTACGTTAGCTTAAAGTTGTGGCTCTGGGTGTAGCAAGAAATGGGCTAGTGGGCTAGCTGGCACAAGAATGACCTGAATCATCACTTCAAGGACTTAAGAGACTCTCCAAATCTGCTGGGATTGACTACTGTCAGGCATCTAGCGGAGCAGAGCCCAGATCCCTTCGGCCAGTGGTTCTTAACTTTCCTAATGTTTCGACCCTCTTTAATACAGGTCCTCACGTTGTGGTGACCCTCAACCATAAAATTATTTCCACTGATGTTTCATAACTATAATTTTGCTACTGTTCTGAATCATAATACAAATATCTGTGTTTTCCTATGCTCTTAGGTGACCCCTGTAAAAGGGTCATTCAACCCCCTAGAAGGGTCTTGACCCACATGCTGAGAACCTCTGTCTTGGGTTAATGCAGACTTTACTTATGTGCAAAGAGATATAATCTTACTGAGAACTGAAAATGAGAGCCAACTGGCAAACAGCCTAGGGAATAAATGTCTCCCTGGGCCTCACACGACAAATTCACCAGCAGAGAGGGGAAGTAAGCTTTACTATCTCAAAGCATTAGAGTACAAGATCTTACTGCTGTTTGAGTGAACACTGAGCTGTGTAGACTCCAGTCAACTAGAAGGAAGGAAATCTTAAGACTGTAACCAAGAAAGGAAAATCCAAGTAGGAACACCAGCAACTGTTTGGTGCAGTAGAAACTGATTTTTTACAGCTTTAATTCAAACCGTGTCTTAAAGAACTTGACAAACAACAGCTTGTACAGCATAAAAAGTAAAACTCCATAGTTACTACATTATCTAACATGTTCAATGGTCAACAAAAACACAGAAAAAGAAACAGGAAAATATTACTTATAGTCAGAAAATATCAAATAAAAATAAAACAAAAACTAGTCAATAAAAGCTGTGTTTCAGATATCAGACTAGACAGACCAAAACTTTAAAGCAATGATAAATATGTGTAAGCCAATAAAGAAAGTTATGCTTAAAGAATTTAAGGAAAGTATGATTACAATGCTCCAAGGAATAGAGAATCTTGGTAAGCTACAATAGAGAACCAGATGAAGCCAGGCAGGGTAATACACACCTGCCATCCCAGCACTTGGGAATTAAAGCCGGGAGGACCAGGAGTTTAATGTCATCCTCAGGGTTCTAGCTTCCTTTCTATTGCTGTGACAAACCACAGATCAAAAGCAACTTAGAGAAGAAATGGTTTATTTCAGGTTAAAGGTTACAGCCTATCATCGAGGGAGGTCAGCGTAGGAACTCAAATAGGATTGAAACAGAAACCAGAGGAATGCTCCTTGCTTACTCACAAGCTCATGTTTAACTAGCTTTCTAATATTGGCTGGGACTGCTTGCCAAGGGAATGGTACTGCCCACAGTGGGCTGGGTCCTCTTACATCAATTAACAACACAATCTCCCACAGATAAATTCATAGACCAATCTGATTTGAGATTTTTCCTCAATTAGAACTCTGTTTTCGGATGATTTTAGGTTGTGTCAAGGTAACAGGTAAAGCTAACTAGGACACTCAACTATATAGTGAGTTCCAAGCCAGCTAGAGCCAAGAAAAGATAATGATAACAAACCACTAGAGAGACTCATCAGCAGACTTAAGGTGCCAGAGAATTAGTTGTGATAGTTTGTATATACTTGGCCCAAGGAGTGGCCTTATTGGAATGGGTGTGGGCATGGGCTTAAGACTAGCTGCCTGGAAGTCAATATGCTGTTAGCAGCCTTCAGATGAAGATGTAGAATTCTCAGCTTCTCCTGCACCATGCCTGTCTGGATGCTGCCATGCTCTTGTCTTGATGATAATGGACTGAACCTCTGAACCTGTAAGCCAGCCCCAATTAAATGTTGTCCTTATAAGAGTTGCCTTGGTCATGGTGTCTGTTCACAGCAATAAAAACCCTAAGACATTGGTAAACTTGAAAACTAATGAACAGAATATCATCAAATGTGAAGAAGAAGAAGAAGAAGAAGAAGAAGAAGAAGAAGAAGAAGAAGAAGAAGAAGAAGAA
>JADRCD010200130.1:0-15167 GCA_019843815.1 Montemys delectorum
CACATATTGCAGACATGAAGCATAGAAACACAGTTTCTAACCCTGCGGTGCACTGAGTCATCTTGCAATCACTCATGTTTAGGAATCTTTGGACTGGGCTTGTGCTCCTCACCAAAGCATGAAAATCCAGCTGGCTAGCCACAGGTCAGGACACCCAACAGAGTATAATTCAACAAAACATGAAAGGTATTAAAAAGAGACATGGAAGGGCAAAGGGCAAGGAGGGAGGACAGAAGAGAATGGAAGGGGAGGGAGAGGGGCAGGACAAGAAGAAAGAAAAGTAAGCATGCAAGGGCAAGGATGAGAGGTTGTAAAGTCCTGCACACATTTTTATTTGACGTCACCAGTACTATATACAGCCTAGGAGATTACTGATCACATTGATACTTTGATTCTCATGCACAGCCTTGATTCCTCAATGACACATCAAGATCAGACTTGCTGCCCACCACTTCATTTTAATTTATGATTTAGAAATTTTGGAAGAAGGACAGAGGCAAGCTGTGGTAATGGAATGTGCTTGCCCAGGGCCCTTGCCTGGCTTGTTCTCAAGGCAGCCTCCAACTAAGCATGGTCATTTTTTTTATCTTTCAATTTTCAGAAGCCTGTCTGTGTAACTGGCACAGTTGGTGATAGTCGCTCGTTGTGTTTAACTGAGAAACTCCATGTATGAATTGCCATTCATCTTACTAGAAAGAAATAGGTCAATACTACTTAGAGCCTATATCCTATAGGTGCTAAAAAAAAATGTTTCCATAAATTGAGGGATGAGATTTAAACATGTCTTAATCACTGCTCTATTACCTTAAAGACACAGCATGATTATTGCAGCTCCTATAAAATAAAGTACTTAATTGGGGCTTCTAGTATCAGAGGTTTAGTCCATTATCATGTTAGAGAGCCTGGTGGCACAAGAGCAGGCCTGGTACAGAAGGAGTAGCTGGAAATTCCAAATCCAGAGCTGTAAGCATCAGAAAGAGAGAAACTATGGTCTTGCAATGGGCTTTTTGAAACCTCAAAGCCAACCACAGGTGGCATATATCTTCAGGTAAGTCCATGCCTCCTAATCCTTTCAAATACTTCTACTTCCTAGTAACCAATTATTCAAATCTATAAGCCTATGTGGCTATTCTCACTCAAACCATCACATTCCACTCTCTGTCCATCAAAAGGTTGTAGCATTATCTTAATGGAAAACTCATTTAGTCCAAGTTCAAAAGTCCTCATAGTCTAACACAGTCTCAACAATGTCTAAAAGTCCAAAGTTCAAAGCATCTCTGTAACTCAAGACAATCTCTTAACTATAACTATTATAAAATCAAAATAAAAAAGCAAATTATGTACTTCCAATGTACAGTGACGCAGATTATACACTGTCATTCAAAAATGGAAGAAAGGGAACATAGTGAGGAAATACTGGACCAAAGCAAGACCAAAACCCAGCACGGCAACTCCAAACTCTGCATCTTCATGTCTGGTGTCAAAGCACTCTTCACATCTCAAACCCCTTTCATCTTTGTTGACTACAACACACTTCTCTCTCTTAGACTGTTTCCACACCCAATCTGCAGCTCAACTTGGACAGTATCCCATGACATCTCTAACATCTGGTATCTTCAACACCTTGGGATCTTCAATAAAATACAGACTTAACTTTCATAACTTCACGCGGTGGCCTCTCTACTCTTCCATGCAGGGGTACCCCTAATACATGCCTAGCCTCAGAGGCTTTCCTTAGCTGTGGAGGAAGTGTCCACAACCCTTTCCTTATACCTTTGACTCTAAAGCTGGAAGCATATGGCTGAAGCTGCCTAGCTCTTCTGCTTGCTGGGACTGGAACTTGGTCCCTGATTCAAATACATTTCATCAGCTTTCTGGTTTTGATGGTTTCATTTATTACAACCTTTTCACAAGTTGGGAGATTTAGCTAGATAGGGTCTTGCCCTGAGGCCACCACTCCTATATTTCATTTAGCATCAGGTTTTTCTTTAAACTTTTGTTTCCTTAAGTGTTGTACTTAACTCCTACATTTTCCTCAAATTGTATATTTTGCATGTTTTCATTGCCCAGTGTGTTCCTTTTCATTATAGATCTACATTAAGAATGGCCACAAATAGCCAGGTAATGGTGGTGCATGCCTTTAATCCCAGCCCTTGGGAGGCAGAGGCAGGAAGATTTCTGAGTTCAAGGCCAGCCTGGTCTACAGAGTGAGTTCCAGGACAGCTGGGGCTACACAGAGGAACCCTGTCTCGAAAAACCGAAGGGGGGCAGGGAGAATGGCCACAAATAACCATGTGACACAGTCAATGCTAGGTTGTCTTGAAATCTCTTCTGTCAATGCCAATAATCCAAAACTCTTCTATTTAGTCTAGGGTAGATTTTTTTGGACAAGGGTAAAAAGTGGCCACATTCTTTGCCAAACTATCACAAGAATGGTCTCTAGCCCATTTACTAATACTTTTTGCCTTTGATACTTCTTGAGCTGGGACTCCATAGTTCAAATTGTTCTCAACACTGTCTCCTTGCTTCTAATAGAATGGCTTATTCAGCCCTGATCAACACACTAAACTGCTTTTCTAATTCAAAGTTCCAAAGTCCATATTTTGCCAACAACAGCATGGTCAGGCCTGTTACAGAAATACCCTGCTCCTAGTACCAACTTCTGTCTTAGTGTCTGTTCTGTTGCTATAAAGAGATACCATGATCACAGCAACTCTTATTCAAAACAAAACATTTAATTAAGACTTGCTTACAGTTTCAGGGGTTTAGTCCATTATCAAGGCAGGGAGCATGGTGGCCCGCAGGTGGACATGGTGCTGGGGAAGTAGCTGAGAGTATCTGGATCTGCAAGCAGTAGGAAAAGAGAGACCCTGGGCTTAGAATGGGCTTTTTTTAAAATCTCAAAGGCAACCACCAGAGACATACTTCCTCCAACAAGGCCATACCTTTTAATCCTTTCTAATAATCTCACTTCCTGGTGGGCAAGTATTCAAATCTATGAGCCTAGTGGAGCCTTTCTCATTCAAACCACCACAAAAGTCGTCTAGCTCAGTCTCCAAGGTATGAATTACCTGCTTAAAGACAAAGTCAGTTTAGCTAGTTGTGGAGGTACATGCCTGTAATCTCTGTATTAGGGAGGTAAGAAGAGGAGGGAGTTTCGGTCTAGCCTAGGTTACACAGAAGACCTTACCTCAAATAAACAATAACAACAGGCCCTCTCAGTTCATCTTTTGGGGGAGCCTCATTTTCTCTATGTGTGTAAGCAAGAAGACAGGACAAACTGAAGTCTACAGTCAGTGTAGATCTAACATCTAGAGCAAGTGGCAGTAGCAATAAGCAGCCTGGTCTGGTGTACCATCAGGAATATTACATAAGGAAGAGAAGTATGAAATTCTTCCTCCCTCCAGATACCAACATAGAAGTGCTAACCCTAATTGGAAGCATTGAGAGGAAATGTGGGCATATCTGGAAGCTATGCTTAGATATGCCAGCAACACAAACACTTCCATTTCGTTCAGAATGATCATGGGCTAATTATAGGTATTGGTTTATCACCCTGCTTACCAAAAGTGTAACCTTGACGGAAGTGTGAAGTACCCAGAAAAAAATGTAAGAGAGAAGCAGCACATTTCCTTAGCCTCCTCCTCCATCGCTCATTGGCAAGCCCTTACCCAAATCCATTTCTTGAAAGTCATGAGGACAATCAAAGCAAAAATGTCCCGGATCTACCTGAGGCTCCGGTCAAATGAGCGTTAGCATACTTAGAGTCAGCCTGGTCTAAAGAGTGAGTTCCAGGACAGTCTGGTCTACACAGTGAGTTCCAGGACAGCCTGGTCTACACAGTGAGTTACAGGACAGCCGGGGCTACACAGAGAAACCCTGTCTCAAAGAAACCGAAGGGGGGTTTTTCTTCATTCTCTCCCTTCTTCAGGAGTAAGCAATGCCAACCAATGCAGAGGCGGTTTTAGTGACCTGAGAAAGGACATCTATTCAGTGTATATATGCTTGGAAGGTGGGCCATAGAGTTCTCAGAGCGGAGGACTTGTCAATAGTCCCCCGGAGCATCACTTAAACTACAAAAGCCTTATATGGGGAGGACTCACACATAGAAATGCTGTGTCTAGATTTCAGTGATGGGGACTTGGGAATGCTGGTATTCTTTGAGGCAAGACAGGAGGAAGTTAAAAAAGACTTGCCTGCTGATAGGAAAGATTATATAAACAGACATTCTGTAATCTGTTTCCAGCCAGACCCTTATTAGCAAACTTGCTTCTGATTTTATTTATTCTGTTTTCTGAGCATCTACTTTTTTTGCCAACTACTGTTCCAGATTCCAGGGACATATTAGTGAATGAAATATATGACATTAGCTATCACTGAATTCTTTAAAGGGAAACAAACAGCAACTGAGCAGATATGCAAGTAAGAAAATGAAGCTACATGACACCCTCTGTTCAGGGCACTGGAGCGAATGAACAGGGAAGGAGAGATTCTAGTGGGCCCTGTACTTTAGTCAGAGAACATAGTGACTACAAAGGCAGATGGGATGTTGACCAAGGCAGCTTAGTCAGTCAGCAGGGTCTGGAGGGAGCGAGTGAGGATTAAAGAAAGAAAAAAACAATTAGACAACACTATACCATGACTCCAGCCATGCTGAAGCTAAAGTACGTTTACTTTTTTCTGCTTTTATATCATTCTAGGTACATACAAAGAATATGGTCATACCTAAGGCATAAATAGAGCAGTTAAGGAACAAACAAAGCATAAACAAAGGTCCCACGATTACTATACTCAGGGTCTTAACAAGTCCCATCAAGATACAAAGAGCATACTCCTCGGCTGTATTCATCTTGAGCCTACTTCCTTGTCCTAGCTCAATGTCAAATTCTTGCCAAATTCCTAGAAGATGGCAACAAGAGTTCTCCACAGAATGTAAGGTCAACTCAGGAATAGTGGTATTACAGTGCCTGGGTGTTGAGGAATACTGAAGGGCTGAGGATATAGCTCAGTATTGAACCCTTGTTCAGTACCCAAGGAGCTGCAGCAACACACACACACACACACACACACACACACACACACACACACACACTCACAAAGTGGGGAGAGGAGCTAAGAAGAAAAGGTTACTTAGCTGGAAAAAGGACAAGTGTGAGTAGAAAAGAAAGAACTGGACAGGCAGGTGGAAGTCTCTGAATGACTAAAGCCAGTTAGAAACAGAAGACAGGGAGCGGGAGACAGCTAGGAAGCAGTGTGCTCCCAAGGTCACTAGCAGCAATGGGCCAAGGCTGCCTTAGAAAGCAATCCCATAGAACTTGGGAGGTTGCCTGAAATCTACAACTACCTGGGAGAGGCAGAGAGCCTTGTGAATGAAGAAATTCAGAATTTCTCCCAAAACTGAGGGTTGGGGGCAGGGACACTGAGTTATTTCCACTGGAGAAAGACTTGGTCTGGTGTTTCTAGAGATCGCACAGGGTATACATGGTGGGAATTTGCTAACAGGAGGAGACAGGATCAGAGCATCTTGGCATGGCAAGGAATGTAAAAACAGTATAGAAGATTAATCCTATAAGATACCATCTTCATCCAGCATGAAACAAGCAAAACTAAGCCATGGGTTCCTTGAGGATTTAGAGTTCGTGTAGATTTCATTTTAAAGGAAACTATAGATGTGATCTCCAGGAGAGTGGTGTTCTGTGGGAAGAGATAAGCACATGGGGCAAGGCGTGCAGATCCTCACCAGGTTAAATTCTGTCCTTTGGTTGGAGTTAGATGATGGGTTTTGGGTATTCAATATGTTAATATGCATCAAATACTACATTTAAAAAGAATAGAAGGATGGAGGAGTTAACAGGAAGACATGAGTAGATTCAGATGTCAGTGGCTGTTTCAGTTCTCAGGTGACAAACTGCCACCTTCCACTGTGCATTCCCCAGGAGTTCAGAAATGGGGCCCACTGCCTACCAGCCACACAGCACAGGACCAGCAAACTTTTGTTTACTAAAATGAACTTTCACAGAGTTAGGTGGCCAAACATACTAAAACATAAACTTCAGGCTCATAATGGTTATTGAAATTTCAACTCCCTGGTGATTGCTCGTTTACACATCATCTGTTTCCCCAACTTTAGAAGATCCAGACATCACAGGGAGACAAAGCAACTGGTTCAGGACCATATGGCAAAGTGAGAGCTGACCAGAGTCATGACTTCTCCAGCCAGCATGCACCCTCTACTCTCTCGATGCCCCTCAAACACCGAACATAAATCATTGTCTTAAATGCCATCCCGCTCCACATCCAAACACTGTTTCAGCTATGTCACATTTTCACAATTACCTTTTACTCCCTGAAGTTCTTGATTGTTACACATATACCTTTGAGTGTGTGCATGAATGTGAATGTTTAATTTGCACGTGTCCTTGTGTATGTGTGTGTATTTGTATGTGTATATGCATGTATATGTGTTAGTGTGTGTGCGTGTGTATATGTGTGTATGTGTGTTTGTGTGAGTATATATGTGTGTGAGTGAGTATGTGTGTGAATATTGTGTGTGTGTGAATATTGTGTGTGTGTATGTATGAGTGTATATATGTGTGTATGAGTATGTATATGAATGTGTGTGAGTGTGTGTAAGTGTGTGCAAATGCTGAGTGGACAATTGCAAAGTCAGACATTGAGACCCCTGAGTCTTGATGACTGTCCAGGTAGGAGCCTAAGAAAGGAGTGTCAGGGAGCATTATGAAATACCATATTCCAATTTCAATGTTGAAACAGGCTGAAACTGGCAGAAACACATCAGTATTTTTATAGTAGAGGATCTTTCTAGAGACCTAAGGCACCTAGTGGGTTATTTCTTCAAAGGGAAATCTTGGTAATAACTGCTGAGCTTTGCTACACTGGAAGCCCCTTTCTATAGGTGTGCTCTTGTTTAATTTGCATGAGAATAATTGCTTGTCCTGTTTTGTATTCATAAGTGAGGGAAGTGAGGTTAAGAAAATGAAGTGATTTGTCCTAAGTCACATAACTATCAGGACAGAGAAGTGACAGAGACAAAGAAGTTGATCTGGATTTAAATCTAAATGCTCTCTCCATCCCCCAGCCACTGTCTTGGCCAACCTCAGTGCACCTTTGCTTCCAGTCCACGATAGGCACCCTGATGACATGCAAGTGGAGTGAAACTAAAAAATGAGTCTATCATCACTTGGCCTTGATACCTGAACGGTTTTGAGGTGACTGAAGTCAGGTGGCATCCAGAGACTCTGTCCTTTGTCCCTTGAAAAACTTTGTCTTCTCCTGGACCTGATGGCAGACAATCCTTGTGCACAGGAGCTGACAGAGCAGAGTGGGAGCCAAACCAGCAGACGTGGAAGACACAGCAGGGCACTGGAAACCTGAAAAAACTAAGACACCGGGAATATTCTACTGAAGATTTATATTCTGTTTAACTCCATTAGGATTTAAGGTAGCTTAAAAAAAAACTACCTTTAAAGTAAAGGAAATAGGATTATTGGATTTTGAAATTGAGAGCCATAAAATTTAGAACAATTTTATATAAAACTTCAACTTTTTTTTTTAATTTCAAGATAAAAGAGTCAGATGGTGTCAAGTAATTCAACTCTCAAAAGAAGTAGAGAAAGGTCTCTCTTTGTCTAGCACCATCAACAGGACTCTCACCAGACACCCACTCTGAAGCTGACACCCTGACTCTGCTTCCTGTAAGGGGTGGGGACTAAGCCTTCCAGTTTCCTGGATCTCACTCCATGTCCAGGGAACTATGTATTGTCATGTCTGTACTCACACTTGAGCTCCATACTTCACCAGCTCTGCAAAGCATTTCTTTTTCACCTCTACCCTTTGTACTACATTCCTCCCCCCACTCTCCATAAGACCTTTTTGCAAGGACAACTATCTGATACGTTTGTTATTTTCTGTGATCCCAAGTCAGCAGTGGCTTAGTGTAATGGCTAAGACTTGGATTTAAACTCCGAATCTAGCGACGCTGAATAGGTTGCTTGTTCTTTCCTTTGTCTGTAAAATCGGAGTTACATGGGTATAAAGCACATAACCTAGTGCTGAGAACATACAGGTGCTCATTATGCAGTGGGTTTATTTATTTGCCAGTATATAGAACTGACTGGGAGAAAAGGCTTGGGGTCTGACACACAGCTGAAGCCCTTTGATGGATGACACTCCAATCCACCACTCTCTGAGTTCATAGATACCATTTCTTCCTTTTCAAGATAAGAAGCTGAACCCTTCTTTCATCCACACCACCACTCTAGCTCCTCTTCATCTGATTTGAGCATCCATTACCATCTCATTGAAATACCACTTTAGACAAGGTCTCAAGTGTAGAGCTGCAGAGGGAGCTAGGAGTAGGCTGGGGTAGACGACTGCCCCATTAGCATTCAAACCACAATAGAGACCATTATCTTGGCAGCAAAATACCCCAGCAGTAGTGACAAGAGGAAATGGGAGTGGGTTGCCAAAGCAACAGAGAAACTTGAGTAGTGCTGTTTCCATGGTAACAGAGGGCCTGCATGGGAGGGCTCTCTCAGTTCCAGCACTGGTTAGACTCTCAACCGAACCAGTGACTCATCAGGTAGATTGCATTGCAAAGGGCAAATTAGTGAGAGGTTTCGCTTAAGAAGTTAGGCCAGCATGAAGCCCACAGCAGAAATCTAAACTCTTCAAGATGGAGCCTGGGCTTGTCTGTTAGGAATCAGGATTCTCTTGGCTGCTGGCCAGTTCATTACCTCTCAAAGCCATTAGGCCTTATTTATGGTTTGAAAACTCAAGGGGACACTCCCTGAGCAAAATCTCCGTATGGAAATCCGATTCATGAGGTACATAACTTCAGGGGCAGACCAATGCCTGAGCTGTTTCTCCTTCTTTGCTCAATTTTAATTTTATCAAAGTAATACACTCACATAATTAAAAGTCAATTAGAGCCTATAATTAAGTACATAAGGCCCCCACACATAACAGTGCCCTCTCCCCTGACTCCCGAGGCGATCACTGAGGTGACTTTGGGTGTGTGTCCCCTCTTTACATCTGTGTTTTTAAATGTTTCAGCCTTAAATACAATTTCTTTGCATTCATAATTAAGTAGAGGAAGCCCTCTCTTACCCCCTCTCAAACTCAATCCCCAGACACAATACAGAAACTTTTGAATACGTAATATTTATAAACTACAGTGTTTTCAATGTTATAGGATATACCAATATTGCCTGGCTGCCAGCAAAATGGTGTCTTTTGAGCAGAGGGCTAGAGGCTTCCCTATTCTACATATAAGCTCATTTTAGAATAACTTGTGTCTGTTAACATGTATTAGTTGCACATATTGATGTGATGCAGTGTGATATTTCAGTGTATGAATAAAGTGGGTGCTGATCAAAGTTAGTCTCCCTTTATTCATCCCTGCCCCATGCCTTCTCCGTATATAGTCAACCCAACTCTCTTAGCTTCCCTTATGAAACAATGTGTTCTCTGTCTCTGTCCTTGAATTATTTTGCTTAACATGTCTTCTAGTTCCATCTTATTACCATGTCAGGATTTCATTGGTTTTTTTTTTTTTAATGGCTGAACACACAGACACACAGACACACAGACACACACACACACACACACACTTCACTTCACTTGTCAATATTGCTTTTTCTTTAGTCATCTGTTGTTGGCTATCTAGGCTGTTTCAATCTTAGCTATTACAAGCTGTACAGCAGCCAGCATGGACATACAACCATGTCTTTTGTGTACAGATTTCACTTGCTTTAGATGTGTACCAGGCAGGTGATTCATTAGATATAGTTTAACTTTTAGGTTCCTAATTTATATTCCCACCAACCTTGCATGATAGGTCCTTTTATCTAAGTCATCATTAGCATTTATGTTTGTCTTTTTAAATAGCTCCTCTAATTGGAGGGAGGTGACGTATTGTAATTTCGATTCATTCATTTCGCCAATAGAGAGATAACTTGCCTAGTTCTTTTTTCAATTTTTAAAAATATTTTATTTATGTATGTATTTACAGTGAGCGTGTGTGTGTGTGTGTGTGTGTGTGTGTGCGTGCCTGTGTGTGCATGTATATGGAATATTTCTTTTTGTCGTTTCTAAATTCCTTACATATTCTGGATATTAACTCTGCATTAGATAAGTCGTTGGCAAACGTTTCAACCCACGCTCTCCCTTCCTTTACTCTGTGGATTGCTTCCTTTGCTGTGCAGAAGGTTTGAATCTGGTGTAATCCCATTTGTCTATCTCCTATTTTGTTTCCTGTAATCCCAGAGACATCTTAACAACTTTGCCACCTCTACCAGTATATGAAAGTGTTCCTCGTGTTCTCATATTTTACATTTAGGTCTCTGGTGCATTCTTAGTTGACTTTTGTAGGCGGAGAGATCAGGGCATCAATCTTCTGGACATAGATATCTAGTTTTCCAAGCACCACTGGTAGAGTCTGTTCTTTCTGCAACAAACCTTTTGACACCTTTGTTAAAGTCACTCTGCTAGAAGAGATGCAGACTGTCGTGCACTCCCTGGATCTGCTCTGGCATGGCCAGCCTGCCAGGCTGTGTCCATCTTTTCTAGACAGGAGCTCCACCAGGCCCTCTTCTGTCTTTCAGACTGACTTTCTCGGCCCCTTGTTCCTAGCCTGCTGCTACTTGCTCCTCTCCAGCAACAACTGGTTCGTGTGATCCTGAAGCCTCATTGTAAGCACATGGCTTCTCTCCTCATGCTGTCCTCAGCTGTACCATAGGATTTGGATTACAGATGTCTGCTGAGATTGTGTGGAACTGTGTGCCACATTCTTATTTGGGAGTGACTTAATACAAGAGGGTAGATAGAATTTTTGCCTTCCTTGATCTAAATGTTATTTTGACTCTCTTGACTGCTGCATTGGAGTGGCTTTGCAAAGAGGCTGCATTACATAAAGTGCATGGATGTTTTTATATTTAATTTTAAAACAGTGACTACTTAGACTACCCAGAGAATAATTCTATTTGGAAAATATTGAATGTTTAAAATTTTTGTGTCCCAGTACATTAGAGTCAAAGCCAGATGGTTTTACCTTTTCAAAGAACAAGCCCATTTATGAGACATCTTCAAATAATAATTCAATGAAAGCAGTCATTAGGACTGTTATTATTTTGTTGCATATGCTTATAAAATATGAAAATTTACCTAAGTGTCCCACAAGACACATTCTATGGGAATTCAAATAGCGTAATCTGTGACAGAAGACAGGCTAGGACAAAGTAGGCTCGATGCTGAACAGAATACGTCCACAGTAATGTTTGTGTCACAAACCTTCTATTGTACAGTAGGATAGCAAAGATAAAGGCATTGCCGACAGGTACCAGAGAAGCTTCTAAAGGTAACCCTTAAAGTAGGTACAAGAATTAAAGGAGAGAATGCCCTGTCTTGTACAGTAACTGTGCAATAAGTTTATTAGCTTCTGCTGTTACTATCGTTTTTATATAGTGATGTCTATGTGCCTGTGTGTGCACATGTGCATGTGTTCATGCTTGTGTGTGTGTAAAAGTTATGGAATTACATGCATCTTTTAATTTTTTAATCCCCATTTTCTTTTTTCTGTATTCCTTTTCAATTAATAAAATCAAGATGTAGGAAAAGTTACCTCCACAATGAAACAGAAATGTTTTTATTATAGCACTTTTTATCTGTCTGTTTGTTAATTTGAGACAGGGTTTCACTAAGTATCCCTGGCTGACTTGGAACTCACTCTGTAGACCAGGCTGGCCTCAAACTCACAGAGCTCGATCTGCCTCTGCCTCCAGAAACCTGTGGGATTACAGGCCTGTGCCGCCACAGCAGGCCATAACAGAATGAGGCTGAGTCCCCCTGGCTACGTTGGCTTAGAGCAGCACTGTCACCTTCAAAGTTAGAAATTCTTATCTTCTACCTCAAGTCTTCAGGATCAGTAACTCTGGAGTGGAGACCAGCAATAGGCTTGTTTGCTTGTTTCATTTTTGCTTTTTTTTTTTTTTTTTTTTTTTTTTTTAAATCCTCCTAGGGCTTTCTGGTATTGGTAGATGGTTCTCAGCCTTGGATACACACCAGAATCATTAAGTAACACAATTGACTATGTCAGACTTCTTGGTCAGTGTCTAGGTGTTGGTTATTTTAGAAGGTCACCAGGGATGCTAAGTGTAGCCTCCAATGAAAACTTCAGCTTTAAAGATTCTCTGCTGAGTGGCCAGGCTGAATGACCAGAACCCGTGACCTTCCAGGTGAGACCCTCCAGCTTTATTCCTCCAACCTTGATTTCCACAGGGTCTTCTGATCTTTGTGCTTATGACTCGCACTCAGGAGAGACAGAGAACAACTGATGTTGTAGGTCTTGGGTAGATAAGGCAGAAGCTGTGATGGGGCTTGACATGGTAGCATAAGCCAAGAGGACATGACTTTCTTCATACTTGAGAAAATAGTCTGCTTGTACACAAAGGTGTGGGGTACCAGGGCTCTCTCTTAACAGTCAGACCAGGTACAGCCCCAAACTCTCCTCTCCTTTCCCCTTTAATGATCAATATCCACCAGAAACCCAGAAAACATTGTTCGATGTTCAGTTCTTATGTAGTTTCTAGGTTTCATTTTGTTGACTTGCTGACAAATTTCTATGAAGAAATGACAAAGAAATGCACACTCCTGGTTTATTTCATTCTCTCTTAGCTCTCTCATTTTATCACTGGCTTGCTTCTATCTCAGCCAACGTAACATATTTTTATAATCCTCTTCAAATCCGGCTTTAGAATTCAGAGGGATAAAATAAATAAGAGGAAATAAAGGCCAATCAGTTATATTCTACATTTGCTTTTTTTTTTTTTATTGAATCCTTCATTTACTCAATCAGTAAGTATTTATTCCTTTCGTTTTAAGAAATTTCTGCTGAGGATGTCTTGGCGTCCCGGAGAAGCCACAGAAGACGACAAACCATGCTATTGCTGCTCTAAGAAATAATTCACCACTGTGGGTAGACAAAGGAGAAACATGAGAGGCATTGGAGATCTGTGTGTAATAAATGGCTGAGCTATACATAATCAAGGGCTGGCTGGCACAAACACTCCCAGATGCCAGGATGGGTATGTGGCTTCCATTCATAGCTCCTCAGGGTCCAGGCGAGTTCTCAAGGTGGTGAGTGGGGCAGTCTGGCTTCAAGGTCTCCATCCAGGCTCTGGACTCTGCTGGGCAATTTGCCTAACTTCCTTGTGTCTTCAGGGTAAGTGGAGACAATAAGCAAACTCAATGGGCTGCAGAGAAAAGCAAAAACACACAAAGCACAAAGCCAGTATTTAGCGCATCTTAATTACTGAACACTTCACACCCTGGCATGTGGAAGCCATCTCTCATGGTTAAGTAGCATCTTACTTCCATTTTTAAAAGTAAGGAAACCACGTTTGGGAAGAGTGTGTTATTGTTTACTCTTGGCACGGGCTACACTGCAGACCTTGTGTGTTTTCTGTTTCTTGCTTGCAAAATTAGCTGCCAAAGTATCAGGAGGCACCTCAGCAATTCGACATTTTATTTGTAGTATACAAAGTCTTAGCACACTCAAGGTTGAAGGCAACAAGCTTGGTCTTATTTGCTTCTTGATTTCTAATAAAGAGAGAGATTGGAAGGAATACTGCATTCAATCTTGACTAATACAGTAACCAGACTCATTGTGGCCAGAAGCCCGAGCCTGTGAGTTTTGGGCATCCCTATGCTCTTCTTCACCCTTCAGGCATGTGCCCTCCCCTCCCTGCCTCTTCCTTCTGCTCTTCCTTCCACCTGTGCTGCAGTTAGTTACTACCTGTTGTCTAGGTCCACAGGCCGGGTCTCACCTTAGCAATAACAAAGCAACCACTCAGCGGTGCTGCACCAGGACAGAACTAGCTTCCATCACAAACTTAGCTGATAGCTGAAAACCCATGTGGAGCAACGAGTGGCTGTGTGGTTACCTTTGCCAGTGTTGGGTCTGACGCTGAGAAACAATGCAAGCAAACACTTGAAGGAAATATTTGTTCACCTCAATATTGTTTCAGCTCCTGTTTGTGTCCTCTGTGCAGTTGGGTAGACCATCATTATTGGACCTTGAAAGGCAGTCTATGTTCTGGTTGAGCGAGGCTTACTCCGGAGATGCAGTAGAAAATTCTACAAGGGATGGAATAGTAAGCTACACCCCCAGACATTAGGCTGCTGACACCACGATGAGCCCTCACTCCATTATCCTGTCGCTAGACAATGCCCCAAGCTCCCAGTATTCTGACTGGACTCCACTCCCACAGTCAACTGACCACAGCAAGTATGCCCCGCCCCAGTTACCTAGAAACAGAAAGGTAGCTCAGCCCACTATAAAAGGGGCTGCTTGACGCCTCCCCTCCTCTCTCTCTTAACTTCTTGCTCTTTTCTTGTCTTTACTCTCACCTCTTACTCCCTCTCTCCCCTTCCCCTTTTCCTCTTTCCCCTTCTCCTCTCTCCATGTGGCCATGGCCATAGGGCTGGAGAATTTTAGAATTAAGAAAAAAAGGAACATTTAGTAGAACTGTATTAGTAGGAATGCATACTGTATAACCTTTACCTAAAAGGGCATGGAAAATCTCTGTAATGAGCCAAGAATGCAGGCTGACCAGTTTCAGGAACCTGTTGGCCACAAAGGCGCCCCCCACCCACCCACCCAGCTAGATCCAAGAACAAATAGCAGGATGTAAGCCATCTGGGTGGTTCTAGGAACGGTCAGCCGTAAAGTGAATAACATTGATCAGACCACATTCTTGTGAATAATGAGTATGTAGGATGTTTTCCTTATGACCCTGACTCAATCAGGGGTTGGGTCCCTTTAGAATTTTCCACTGTTCTCTTGTTATGTGTCCTTGGTAACCCCCTCACCCCTCAGTGTGTGTTTTTTCCCTTTAAATACCCCTCACTTCTTGTACATGGGGTTGAGCTCCTCTGCCCCAGTGAGGGTTACGGGCTTGCCCCCAGTATACTGGCTTCCCCTCCTCCCCCTGAATAAACCTCACGCTGTTGCATCAAGATAGGTCTCTCGTGAGTTACTGGGTGGTCTTGTCATCCCGAGATTTGAGTGAGGGTCTCCCCAGCTCTGGGGGGTCTTTCATGGCTGGCCTCTACTTTTTCCCTCTCTCCCTCTCCTCCCTCCCCCCCCC
>JADRCD010200131.1:0-24232 GCA_019843815.1 Montemys delectorum
AAAAAAAAAATGTCTGGAAAAATGGAATCTAACTATCCTAGTGCTCTGGATTCCACATGGATGCCAAAGTAGCTACCTTCTGTAGAGCAGGACAAACAATGTCAGCTGCCTATAGTCCTCATTTGTCTTTGGAACACTACGGCTATTGCAACTATAAACCAGACCCAACACGCATCACACATGCTGTCAGCAGCAACTTACAATAGGACAAATCAACAGGAAAAGGTTCACATGGTGCAGACCAAAATTCCAATATGGTCTCGGGCTATCAAGGACTTATGGTCTTGATGTTTTCATTAACCCCCAACTTCAAGTAGTAAATTTTTGAGATCTGCTTGCAGTTTCGCCGCTGTATCAAGTGTACGCACATGGCAACACTTCCCACATCTGTCCCAAGAGTGTCTCACAGCTTGTCATCTCTGTGCCTATCAGCTCTTTGCCCAAAGCCTCTTGACAAACCTTGCCTGTTCAACAAAAATGTGTTAGTGAATGACCTGTCTCCCATAAGTAGTGATAACAGCACAATGAGTAGAGAACAGGGGTAGGTGATATCTACACACTGAATTAGGTGAGAAACACAATGATTTCTCCAGAGTGTGTCTGTCTGTCTTTCTTTTCTTCCTTGCTTCTTTCCTTCTGTCTCTTCTCTTCCTTCTTCCTTTTCTTCTTCTCCCTCCTCTCCCTCCTCCTTTTTGTCCTCCTCTTCCTCCTCCTACTCTTCTACCTCTTCTTTTTTCCTCCTCCTCCTTCCTTTCTCCTTTTTTGGAGGTGGTGGTGCTTTGTTTGGCGACAGTGTTTCTCCATGTAGCCCTGGTTGTCCTGGAACTCACTCTGTAGACGAGGGTGCCAGCAAACTCAAGAGATCTGCCTCTTGGATGCTGGGGTTAAAGGCATGCACCACCAACCAGCTTCCAAGTTTTTCTTAACAATCTCAGATAATATCAGAATCTGTTTGTAAACCAAACATTCAAAGCTTTGCTTTAGGAGATGAGAACAGAGGCAGACAGAGTCTTACAGAAACACACCTATTTGCCTTTAATTCTAGCGCTGGAAAGACGGATGCAGGTGGTTCTCTTGAGTTCAAGGCCAGTCTGGAGGATATGGCAAACTCTAAGCCTATCAGAAACTACCCTGTCACAAACAGAAAGTATGTATTAAAAATACATACTTAAAAAATGTTCACTTTACAACATTTACACCTGTATATTCATGAAGTGGAGATGAAAGAACTATACATAAAAAAAAAAAAATCAGCCATCCCTGTCCTAGTATAAAGGGAGGAAGTTATCTGTCTCCTAATGTCTTCTGAAGTCCTTCCCCAGAACTGAGGAACAAGAATCCAAAAAGTGGGCTTTCTGTCCCTGCTGTTCAGTCCTGGGTTTGTGGAAAAATATACACAAAGTCCAGACAAGAACATACAAGCTCGCCGTATAAGCTCTGAGAGACACCAATGACCTCAGTGAGTCGCTTATTGAAACCAGGAATATTCACTTCAATAGAGCACAGATTTTATTAAATAAAGGGGGGGGGACTGGAGCCTGCAGAGAATGGCATAGCTGAGCAATCTGCACACCAGCATGGCTACCGTCCCTACCGTCCCTGCTGGCGTGAACCAGCTGAGGTCTTTCCTGGGAACATTAGTATTTCACTCTGTCCTAGATGCTCCTCCTGCCTCGTCAGAGACGGGCTAGAGGGTGCAAGGGGACAGCTTTCACATCTCAAATAGCCAAGCATCTCTGTGCTTGTCCAACCATGACTACAGTCAGGGAGCCACGTCTACCTTTCTGAGCTCTCCCTAGGGTAGGAAAGTGGGCGTACCTGACAAAGCAAAAGCCTCAAACACAAGAGACCAAGTTCACTGTCTTAGGGGTTGCATTGCTGTGATAAAATACCATGACCAAAAGGCGAGTTGGGAAAGAAAAGGTTTCATCACCGAAGGAAGTCAGAACAGGAACTCAAACAGGGCAGGAGCTGATACAGAGGCCATGGAGGGGTGCTGCTTACTGGCTTTCTCCTCATGGCTTGCTCGGTCTGCTTTCTTATAGAAACCAGGACCACCAGTTCAGAAGTGACCTATCCAATTTGCACTGGGCCCTCCCACCTCATTCACTAATTAAGAAAATGTCTTATGGCCTAATGTATTGGAGGCATTTTCTCAATTAAGGTTCCCTCCTCTCAGCTTGTATCAAGAGGGTATGAAACTAGGCAGTGCACTCTCTTACGTACTCCAGAAGCTATCTGAATCCAGTTCAGATCCCATGGAAGAAAACAAAGGGCCCAAAGTAGAAGCCTGAAGTTCAAGCTGCCGGGAGCCAATGGCTTAAAGGGAACAAATGAAACATCTGAAATGAAGAGAAGTGACTCAAAGTAACCCTCAGACCCAGCAGTGATGGAAAGCCTATCTCCATTCATCTACTCATTCTTCTAAGTTGGAGCTGGGTTTAAAGCAAAGTCCTTGTCAATATCACTGGGTGTTATTGTCACTTTAAATTAGTAAAAGTTTAAGGCATTTCTTCTTGTTCCAAAGGCAAAATCATCCCATGCATGCGTGACACAGTGGGATGTTCCCATGAACCATAATGGGTTAGAGTCAAGTTTAAGCAAATGCATACAAGCTGCAGCTGGAAAGAGAACAAGCAATTCCTGAATCATCTAATCTTGTACTCAGGCTCCCCACCTCCCAAGGAAAGCCAAGAGGCTGCGGTGGGTAGTTACAGTTGACTGGATGCAGCCTGGCTGACACGAACTTAAAGGTGGTAATGAGATTATCCTTACTACTGCTAACATCCCATTAAAACTAGAAGTTAATTAGGCTGTGTTCCACAAAGTTAAGTTGGGGCCTCTTTCTCAATAGCATTGTTCTAATTATTCCTCATCAAATAAACACCGCCTCCTAGCACGTTGAAAAGTCCTGTGTAAACAGTGGTAAGAATCTACCTCCCATTCCATTCCCCACCTGAATTTCTGAACTAGCTTTCTGTGTATACAGAACTGGAAATGGAGATTCACAGACATTAACATGTTTAGCAAAGAAAGAATAAAGCCAGAGGTGAGGTATCCTGCCTTTACTTCTGACTTTTCGTGGTATGTGTCTGTGTGTTTGTTGGGGGGTTGGGGTAGTGGTGTCACTCCTAGCCTAGCCTAGCCTTGAACCTACAGCAAGAAATTTTCCTGTCTCAGCCTCTGGGGTGCTGAGATGAAGAGTTTGACCCACCAAGCCTGTTCAAAGTATCTTTGACACTTTAACCAGAAAGCAACAGAAAGCTTGAAAGCCTGACAAATTCTATATATTTCAGCAGCATTATTAAAAATTTAAAAGAGAGTTAGGGAGATGGCTCAATCCAATGGCTCTGAGTTCATTCAATCTCTTGAATACCATGACAAAAAATTAATAAAGTATAGCACAGTGGGGCACACTTACCCCTAGACCTTAGCACAACTGCCACCATGTTAAAGGCACCAATCTAACCTTAAAACCCAGCATATAGGCCCCTGACACCTGCCAAGACAGGAACAAAGACTAATCCATCACAGACCTGGTAGATAGATAGCTCCAGGACCCAGGAAAGTCCCTAAATATACTAACCTTGTCTTTTGGCTTCTTCTGGTTCTACTTCTTGCCAATTGAAGTATGGCAACAGGATATGGATTTTTTTTTTTTTTTTGCATAAAAGACAAAGAATTGTGAGGATCTGAGCTGCATGATTTGGTTAAGAGTCCCCGTGTAGCCACTGGCCAGAAACAAAGAGCCCCTATTCTGCCTTAAGAGGGTTCATGTGTGTTGAACCCGTGAGAAGCTGGGGAGGTGGAGTTAGGTGAGTTCCTGGGCTTGGTGCACACACACACACACACACACACACACACACACACACACACACACTGAAAAGCCTAGAAGAGAAGCACTTTTAAACCCTAACTAGCTATATACACTAGGCGGTGCCTAAGCATGGGTGCCAAGAAGCACCTTTAATGGAATAACACTCTAGGGGATTGGCTGTTCCCACCCCAACCTCCCCATCCCAGTTTTGTCTTCATCATCACATAACTGGCAAGACCTGGGGAAAGTCTTTTTTTTTTTTTTTAAACAAAAACAAAAACAAAAACAAAACCAGAGATTTTGAGACACCAACAACACTTCTGATAACAAAGACCTGAGGGCAATTCCCTAGGCAGCCTGCCTCCAGGCTCAAAGAGAACCATTCCAAGAGAATAACATTCAACATTGTTTTTTTAAGTAGTAGATTTTGTAAAAGAAATAAAGTTGCTAAAGAAAGTAAATGAGTTAATAGAAACCTAAAAGAAATGAACTCTTTATAGAGATTTGTCTACCAATAGATATTGATCCCCAGTGACTAAACATAATGGTGTAAATTAAAACATTTTTAAATGACACTTGAAGAGGAAAACCCAGACATAATCATAATTTTATCTTTTTAATTCATTCTTAGTTATTCTAGAAGAGATTCATTATAGCATTATCATAGAATAAGGACAGTATAATCATATTTAAAAATACTGTCAGGCTGATCTCATCATTGGTCCATGATCCAGTCACAATAGAGGGAAAGCAGAGGCATGGGAGGGAGAGAGCTAGCTTAGGAGAGGTGCTGGAAAGCCAAGGCCCTCACAGCAGCCCACACAAGCACACAGAGTGTGGCACACACGGTGGCAATCTCTAAAAACCAAGCCAAGAAACAGTTCCCAGAGCAGCCTGGATGATTTCAATATGCAGCAATTGGAAACTCAGTGGCTTCATCTATAAACGACCTCAGAGGAACCAACTGCACAGTTAGAGACAGAAGGTTGACTGTATTTTCTCAAGGAAAAACACAATATTTGTGCATCATGGGGCAATCAGGCACAGATCCCAGTTACAATTCTGATTTTGCTTTCTCAGAAAGCTACAAGAAGAACGAATGCTCTTACTCACTGAGCCATTTCTTCAGCCCCATGACTTTGCCTTCTTTGACCCAGCAACCATGAGAGGATCACTTTCCCACTCTCAAACAGGGAGAGCTTCTACACAATCTTTTAAGGACCTATGTAATTCTACAATTTCAACAAGTTGAAAAATAAATTTCTAGTCTTACAAACCTGTGGTGAATCAGGCTTCAGGGCAAAAGTAAGCTTATACTTAATTCCTTTTTCCTTTTCTCTTATTCACTTTTTAAGAATAAGACTCTAGGAGCAGGAGAGATCACTCGATGGTTAAGAACACTGGATGCTCTGCCAGAGTACCCAGGTTCGATTCCAGCACTCACATGGCAGATAGCTCACAATCATCTATAACTTCAGTCCCAGGGGATCTAACACCCTTCTTAATCACTGCATATGTGTGTGTGTGTGTGTATATATATAGTGTGTGTGTTCACTATATATATACACTATATATATACTATATATGTGTATACTATATATATTATATATATAATTTTCAAAAATTAGAAGAACACAAATACAAATAAAACTTTTGATAAAAATATAACAGAAACTGTGAGAAAAATCATTCAGGGTGAAAACATCAGGTAATTAAAAAAAAGTTTAAAAAAAAGTAGACTTAGACCTACCAACAAAAACTGAGTGAACTCTGCATATGTAAGATGTCTTTTTCTTTCTTTTCCAAAATGTAGTTGCACAAATTCTGAATCCCAGTTAAATGGAATATGTTGATGAATTGTAGTCTGTCCAAAAACTTGTTTGACATCCTCTGAAAAAGAATAAATTTGTGATTAAAAGAAAGTTGGATTCTTTCTTAGATAAATTCAAAAGGGCATTCCTACTTGTTATTAAAAATCTATGAATGCATAGGTCACAAAACTTTGGCAGAAATAGAAGTTAGGATATGCATAGGAACAGTTCAAATACTAAAGTAAATAACTTCAGAAGTCAGGTGAAAAGCTAAACTTTATCCCATTTGTTTGTTTCAAAATACATAAGAACAGGATTTCATCTTCAGTGGCTATGGTGGTTTGAATGGGAAATGTCCCTCACAGGCTCCCATATTTGAGCCCCTGGCCGCTGACTGGTGATGCTGGTGGGAAACTTATGAAACTTTTAGGAGGTAGAGCTTGCTGAGAGAAGTGTGTCAGGAGGGGTTTATATCTTGTCCTCACTGCTCTCTGCTTCCTGCCATCTGTCGTCAAGCCTTCCCCTCAGATGCAGATCCATCTGGGATCATGAGCCAGAAGCTTTCTTCTGGAAGTTGCTTTTTGTCATGGTGTTTTGTCACAGCAACTGAACAGTGTCTAATACAGTAGCAGAAAACTCATCCATATTTAACAAACATTTACTTTTCCAAATAAAAGTCATTCGCAAATTTTTTGAAAGGTTTAGAACGTTTTAACCGAACAGAGGCAATGTTCAACACCAACCTGCCCCCCCCCCCCCCCACCAGGTGCCATCTGAGCAGGAGTCCATCATAAATCCCTCAAGCTGCTTTTGTGGTAAAAGACAAGGAAAAAGGGCAGCAAACAGTCCTAGTTTTTTACTTTAACACCAAAATCCCACCCCACAACCCCAAGACAAGGCTTTTCTGTCTAACCCTGACCATCTTGGAACTCACTCTGTAGACCAGGATGGACTTGAACTCAGAGATCCACCTGCCTCTGCCTCCCAAGTGCTGGGATTAAAAGTATGCGACACCACTACGCAGCTTAACTTTAATTTTTAGGGGGTGATGGGGGTAGGGTGCTTAACAGAAGTTCAAACATTGTCCAAATAATTCCATTTCAAGTTGTGTTACT
Organism: Montemys delectorum; assembly: GCA_019843815.1. Classification (NCBI taxonomy): domain Eukaryota; kingdom Metazoa; phylum Chordata; class Mammalia; order Rodentia; family Muridae; genus Montemys; species Montemys delectorum. Next base: position 6,744 of record JADRCD010200131.1, read on the forward strand.
CTGCGTACTAGTCTCATCTCATCTCTGTCCACCCTGAGAAGATGGGGCTCAAGTGTGTCTCACCGGTTGAGTATTTGCCTAGCATGGGGTGGGGGAGAAGGGTAGAATGGTGCATGGGAGCACACACACACATAAGTATAGGAAGACTGACACAAAATAACATGGAATATACTTTTCTAAATAAAGCATTATTTTATTTACTACGCTCTATCCATAATGAAAATGTGCCTTCAGAGGTTGATGGGAAAATAAATGAGCATATTAGTGAACTTTATTCTTGTTTTTCCACCTGTATTGATATATCTGTCAAAGGGGCTCATTTTCATAACCAAAGTAAGCCCGGCTTGTTCTCTTTCCTCTTTTTTACCTATGAGGGGAGCAAAAGAAAAAGCTAAAGCATCCCTGGTACCTGTGTCACTGGTTTCCCACAAAGCTCCTACTTCTACCTCACGATGCCCACAAAGTTTTCACCCCATGTTTTTAAAGGTTCTGGAAAATTTTACTTATCATGAAAAAAAATCAAAACCACTGTAGGCATAGGCTCGCGTGTGTGTTTGCACTGAGAGGGTAAGAAAAATCAAAATTATGCTGGACATCAACTTTATAAACGGCAGCAAAAAAAAAAAAAAAAAAAAAAAAAAAAAAAAAAAAAAAAAAAAAAAGAAAGAAAAAGAAAAAACCCTCAGGCTGACCATGATGAAGATAATAAAATAAAAATTTCAAAAAACCACCCTCAATTTTTCTGAGAGACAGAGAGAGACAGACACACAGAGAGAGGCTAACTTTAAAATATAATATAAACCAAGAATTAAAATTTTAAAGAAAAATATATGGTGTAGGGAAAGGAAGAAGGGAAGAAGTTAGGCTTTCGAACATCTAGCCAAGGGTCACTAAGGTAAACTAAATCATCAACTCCGTCCGCACTGAGAAGTTTCTGAGTTGTAATTCAAATGTCTGAGGCTCCAATCCTATAGCATAGACAGTCACTTTGTCTTGGGTGCTTACCAAGTGACAGAATTGTTCTGCTGGTGGTTCAAGCCCCTTAGCCTGAAGACGGACTTTCCCTAGCAGCAACACTTCCTAGGCTAGCTGCCAGCTCCTGTCCAGCTCTGTGTTCACACCTCAGCACGGAGCAGGCCCACTAGATCCAACAAAACCACCGTTCCAGATGAGCAGCCACAGTCAGACAATAACCACACAGGAACTTTTTCCATTCCCTAAATACAGTCAAATTCCTTCACTCTGAGGTGAGTTCCTCATAACAAGCAGGCAAAAGCAGCTGTCTAGGGCCCCCAGGTTAGCTGAGGGTTCCTTTCGGCCACAGCGTACATGGAAATCATTTTAATGCACTAATTGCAGGACAGCTTCAATAACATCTTTTCTTGGCCCTTCCTTCATGTTTCATGGAAAGTAAAAGAAAATACAAAACAGACAGGATATATAGCCAAGGCATCCAGATATTTTATTGTGGAAGATGGAAGTCTGGAGAAACTGAAGAAACACGTGCTAAACATTTCAACCCTTTTTGAATGACTAACACCTCTATACAAACTCATATTTATACATACTTATTTACACACATATATATGAGCTTAAATAACTTAAATTAGTGTATGCATTTAAAGTAAGTTTCATTCTATCCAATAATTTTTCCCCTATAGTTAACTATCATCTACTACTTCCTTGAGATCAGACTCCAACAGGAGACTGATGCTTTAGCCCTGGAGGTAGAGTGCTTTCCCCACAATTCTAAAGAGCTTAACTTTCAAAGAACTGAGGCCAAGCACGATTCTTTAAAAGCTATGATATCACAAAGATTTTGCTCAACCCTAAAACCTGCCAACCCTAATTGTTACAAAAAAGATATTTATGCAGTCTATATACGCATATTTGCCCAGATTTTCTGCACATCTTTTCGTTCCAAATAGATTATTAATGCCTAGATGGCATGAGCCCCGCTGTCCACATGTGATTCCTCTCATGGCTGGCACGGTGGTAGTGCTGGTACTCCCTAAGTAGTTTATTTAACTGAAATCAGTCAGCAAAAGCTTACATTAGTTAACAGGTCAGGCGGTAGCTTAGGAACCATGATGGTTCCCCGATGGAAAAGAAATTTCTGCCATCAGTGACCAACAGTTCACTGGTACTCCTGCTCATCTTGAGTCCCTTTTCTCAGTGACCTTCAGGAGAAATAATCTCTATGGTAACTAGTCCTCCTAAGTTTTCCTGACACAAGGGTAAAGGGTATTACTTTGCAAAAATCAGCTTACTAAGCTACTGAAGACATTGACTGGTTGTTAAATTCTAACTCCCCACTGAAACAGCCAATGAATACGTAAGGAGAGCTAGGGTAGTTTCTAGATCCCCCAGCATTTAACAGTAGTCATGCATGGACCCTGAAGGACACAAGGTGACCGCATTATCACACTTTTCTTCCACAGTCCCTGTTGAGTGTTAACTCACTGGAGCTGCACAGCATAAACACCAGGTAGCCTTCAGAATGTGGTCCAGTTTCCTGCTTCTTAGATGTTTTAACACAGCAGCTACTATAGAAAGGATGCTGTGAAGAACTGGCTGCAACCCCGAACCAGCACAGCATATGAACAGTACCCACTTCTGTGGGTGAGATGTGGACCACAGGAGGTAAGGAGCTAAATCCAAGTTTAACTCTACAAAAATTCATCAGGATCAGGTTGGCATGGCACTGGCACTAGGGCGGAGTGTTCTCCACAGCAAGCAAGCAAAATTTGAGGAAGGAGAGCACAGAAGTAGGAAAGAAATGCTTTTTCAACTTTAATGTGGGCCTCAAGACTGCTCTAAGTTTATCCCGGGGAGTGGATGGCAGTAGGGCTGGAGTGGGGGAGGGGGTGTTAACAATGACTTTCACAGGAGTTCTGAAGCAGAAAGCAAATCAAAGGTCCAGACACAAAGCCACCCTAAGATGTGACAGATCCTGCTCCAGATACCCAAGGTATTTCCATAACCTGTCAGCAGTAAATACTATTTGATTTGAATTCCTGAGACTTAATGCTGCATTTCCAGGAGGGAGGAAAGACTGTTCTGGGAAGGGCCTAGGTCTCCTTGCTGTGCAGAGGGTGGGGGTAGGCAAGGACTAGAGCCATTTGCCAGTTAGCACAGATCAGTCAATCTCTGATCTTCCTACCAGGATTATCACTTACACTGTGAAATTGTCAAGGCAGTAGACAGGCCATGGCCAGCGATGTGCAAAGCACAGCAGGTCCTTTGTATTTATTGTCCCACCCAATGAACTGCTACAAAACCTTCAAAATTTAATTTCTGTCATACTAAAAAGCACACATATTTCCCCAAAGTTATTTTTGGGGTCATCAATCTGAACTTTTTGTTCTGCCTCAATAAAGAGCTTGGGGTCATTCATTTTCTAAAATCTTTGCCTTCAGGTTTACAAATAGAAGTAATCACTATAAGTAAAAAACAAAAACCACAATAGTTAGTAGTGCTCATCCCTGGGTGGAGCTCATCCCTCGCTTTAGAAAACATGAACATGCTGCCCCAGACAGTATCCTCCTTTTAGGGCTTTTCATTTAACTGTTTAAGAAGTGTCTCTAGCCTTCTGAGCAACAACAGGAGCATGCCTCATCTGACAGGTAAAAAATGGGAAACTAAGAAACAAAGCAACACACATGCCAGGTTAAGCTCCACATTCTGCCTTCCATAGGCAAATGACCTTTACCATAAAAGACTCCGGGAGTTAAAATGTAGGACCCTTCCTATGACTAAGCTAAGCCCTCACCATGTCCAGATCTTTCCAGAATTTTCTAGAGCTAAGCTGAAGGTGTCTTTGTTTGTATGCTTTTTTGCATTTGTTTATCTTTAATTCATGTGCATTGAGTACTTTGTGTATCATGTGCTTGCAGTACCCACAGAGGCCAGAAGAGGGGACTGAATCCTGTGGGACTGGAGGTCCAGACAGCTGTGAGCTCGCTCCCATGTGGGATCTGGGAATGGAACCCAAGTCCTATGGAAGAACAGTACCAGAGCCCTTAATCACTTGAGTCACCTCTCAAGCCACTAAACTGAAGTCTTAGGGAAGAAGAGAAAGCCCCAATTTTTTTCTGCCATTTTGTTGCTTTCTTGGTTTATAGCTCAACAGCTGAGAACATTCTGGCATGTTACTATCCCTATCTCTGACTTAAAAGGAGTGAGAAAAAGGTAGAGGCTTCTCCTGGCATAAAACTATCCACAGAGTAAGGCCACTCAGACAGGAGACAAGCAGGACTGGCCGCAAATGGGAGGGCAGCACAGGACGCAGGGTTTAGAGAGGCAGGGGAATGCTATTCTAAGCTCTGTTACTCTTCCAGAAAAGGAAAGCAAATGGAATGCTTACCTTTTAAAGCATAGTCAACATTATTTCATTTTGTGCCAAGCTGTGTTGGGAAGGCCTACTACTCCCATCAGATCACCCACTAGCAAGGGTGATTGATGCTCTTTAAGTCAAGACTTTACCAAACAAGCTCATTTTCCTCTGACTTTATTTGCGGGACTTTGTTTTCTCTACTAATGTTTTTCCACCTTAAAGTCAGTTATACTTTATTGTAAAAACGTAATTACAATGGACAGGGCGGAGTTGGCCCAGGGATCAGGAGAATGAGGTAGGAGGATTGTAAATTTGAGGCCAGCTTAGGCTACATACTAAGATCTAGTTTTAAAAGTGGTGGAAATAATTACAAAGTAGCAACTGTTTCTTTCTGGAAGATGAATGGTGGACTTTCCTCCTAAGAAACACTGATTCCTCCAAAATACTAGCTGGCTTCTTGTAGAAACACATGGCGCACACCTTTAATTCCAGCACTTGGAAGGCAGAGGCAGGCGGATTGCTGAGTTCAAAGCCAGCCCGGTCTACAGAGTTCCAGGGTAGGCAGAGTTAAACAGAGAAACCCTGTCTTGAAAAACCATACATCCCAAGGATTCTACTAAAAAAAAAAAATTATATTAGTAAGCAAATCCAGTCAGATCAGAATATGGGAGTTCAGCATAAAAAGCCATCAGTTGTAGTTCCACATATATGAAATAGCAATCTCAAAATAAGGGGGCTGGAGAGACTCAGCAGTTAAGAGCACAGAGTGCTCTTCGAGAGGTCCTGAGTTCAATTCCCAGCAACCACATGGTGGCTCACAACCATCTGCAATGAGACCCAATGACCTCTTCTGAAGGCAGCTACAGTGTACTCGTATAAATAAAACAATACATAAATCTTGTTTAAAAAAATAAAATCGAAGAAACAATCTCATATGCAATTTCCTCAAAAAGACACAAATTTAATAAAAAAAATATGAAATACATCTATTCTTCAAATGCTACAAAGTGCTTGCTATTCATTAGAACAATGAGTATTATTTAGATGAGCAAGGATTCGGGCTTTTACCTTGAATCCTGGAAACAGATGTGGGCCAGCCTGGCCTGCGCAGTGAGTTTTAGGCTGGCCTGAGCTACAATGTGAATCCTGGCTCAAAACAAATGACGACATAAAGTTTATGGTGGGAGATAGAAGTACATCCACTGTTGGTGTTGAATGATTGGTGCTCCCCACAGTGACGCAGAGATTTACAACACAAGGAACCCATAAGGGCCCAGATTTTTCATGTAGGCATGGTTTTCTTCAAGATAGGGATTTTCTATGAAGCCCTCGATGCCCTGGAACTCATTTTGTAGACTAAGCTGGCCTGGAACTCGCAGAGATCTGCCTGCCTCTGCCTCCCAAGCACTGATGCACCATCACCATGAAGGGAGCCCAGGAAAATTTGAAATAAAAGAACAAAGTTGTACTTCAGTTAGTACAAAGTGACTGGGACTCAGAACTGTGGTTACAATGTAACACAAGCCAGCAAATGAGCCAGAAAACACAGGAAGCATGACTTAGAGTCAAGCCTGTGTGCTTGCTGCTGCAGGATCTCCAACAAGCATGGCTGACAAGCCACCAGGAAACAGGAACCCTTAACGTGTAAAACAAATGATCTCTACAGGCAAAAAAGTCAAATCCAGCCCTGACCACCTACAACTAACCCAAGATAAACAAGAACCCTAAAAAAAATGTAAGAGTTATATCTACTAAGGTGTTAAGAGGTAAAGATATATTTAAAAAAAAAAAAAAAAGAGGCCTGATCCTTGTGGCCTTGGATTAGGAAACAGCTGACTGAATATAGAAAAGAAAAAAAAAACACAAAAGAAAAAAGAAAAAGAAAAGGAAAAAAACTGACAAGCTGAACATCATCAAAGTTGGTTTTGTAAAGTGTAACATCAAGGATGTGAAAGATCGCTTACAGACTAGAGGTGGTGGTTAGGAAATGGTGTATGATAAACTCTAGAATATACAAAGGGTTCTCACAACTCAGAAACGGAGAGACTAGTTTTTAATAATTCTGTGTGTGTGTGCGTGTGGTTGTATGAGGAGGTCAGCCAGTGTGGTGTCACATCCCTTAGAGCTGAAGCTAGACGCACTTGGGAACTCCCAGTAGCTGCTGGTGCTTAAACTAGTGACAAGCCCAGTGTGGCCTTGGTGGGGATAGAGTGACATGGTTCCTGCCCCTGGGACAGGCCCAAGGTATGAGCCTCTGCTAGTGTCAATGGCTGCTGTGGGCATAAAGCGTGTCTATTTACTAAACACATTTTCAAGTTCCTCCAAGGAATGTCCTCTCTGTTAACATAATGATTCCATGATAATCAGAGACAGCAGGAGTCCAGTAGTTGAGGGTGTGGCTAGTGTCTCAGCAAAATGGTAAAGACTGGGACCATCAGGACAGCACTTAGGGCTATGGGAAAGAGCTCTAAATAACATGAGCTCAAAATATATAAAATTTCTCAACTCTGCAAAACATAAGGATGCAATATGAATTGTGATGGTCTTCCTGAATCTAAAGTAACAAAGGCAGCTACACTATGGGCCCGCTTGTCAGAAAGATAAAAAGGCAGACAGATTCCTGAGTTCAAGGTCAGCCTAGGACAGAGTGGGGTTAGGCCCAGGTGTGGTAGAAATGGAAATTTCAGGGCAGGGTCCCTCCCAACTAGTTTGTCAACAAAATGTAAGGTTGCAGTCTCTTTAAAATCAAAGGGTGGGGTAACAGGATGCTGATTCATAAGATAATCAAATGGAATAAACGACTAGACTGATAAGGAATAAGACTGGACCTGAGTTCTGCAGGATAAAAGTTATCTAGAGAATTTTTTTTAGGATAAAAATTATTGCGTGTGTGCATGTCATAGTATGGTGTGTGTGTGTGTGTGTGTGTGCAGGCCAGAGGACTACTTACAGGACATCTCTTAGAATCTCTTAGAAATCTCTTAGAATAGCAAGCAAAGAGAATCTCCAGAGAGAAAGCAGAACATAGAAACAGACTGGAAAAGCTGTATCAAGCAGAACACAGCTTGGATTCATGATTTGACCTCAAGTCCTTCTTTTCACCACTCCCAGACATCCTTTCTCTCAGAACCCCCCACTCCATGCCAAGGTCAATCCTTGGCAAACTTGGGTCGTGTGCAGGAACAATACGTGCTCTTAACCGCTGAGCCATCTCTTCAGCCTTGACAATTCTACTTAAAGCAGACAAAAGACCAAAGGACTTGACAGTTTTCAAATGGGAAAAGAACTAAGGAGACATTTTTCCAAAATAAAAATGGCCTACAAGTACCTAAAAAGGTGTTCCACGGCGTTAGCATCATGAGGGCAGATGAAGACCCACGGCTAGCACGTGACATGGCCATGGAGGAAAGTAATAAGTGTTGTTGAGAATGTGAAGACCCTGGAACCCGCAAACACTACTAGAGATATGAAATGCCCCTTTGAAAAACAGGTTACACCCGGAGTTACTGTATGACTTAACAATGTTATTTCCAAGTGTGCGGTCAGAAGAAATGGAACCACATAGCCACAAAAAGTACACATATGAATGTTCATAGCAATATTATTCATTGCCAAAAAAGTAACAATCTCTCTGATGAGATTAAAGAACAGACGATAAATACATAAAATAGACTATTATCTAAATGTAAAAAAGGAACAATTGAATGTTAATATGTGGATAATGTTAATAAGTATGCTAACAGAGTGGGTGAGCCTTCTATACCTACAGACCACATAGTCTATGAGTTAATTTATATAAACTTTCAACAAGCTAGCTCAGCAGGTGAAAGAGCCTTCTACCACGTCCTCACAAGGGGAGAAATAACTCCTGTAAGTCGCCCTCTGGCCTGTACACACACTATGACGTGCACACACACAATAAATAAAAATTAAAAACAATGCTGCGAACAAATTGATATAGACAGACAGGTAGACTAAGGGTTACCTTGGCCCAGAGGGTACCAAAAAGCCAATGGGATACTGAGTGGAAATGGTTGACTGATAATGAATCCCTTGTTAGGGTGATGAAGTGTCCTAAATTCTAAAGTGCTAATAGCTGAGCAAATCTGTGACTACTTAAAACCAAACAACTATGCAGTCAGGAAGAGTAAATGGGGGAATTTTAAATCTCAATAAAGCACTATTAAAAACCTGAATGACTGCTCTATAGATTCACTTCTGATTAATTGCAACAACTGGACAAACTGCTTGACTCAACACTCAGTCATTAAAATGGAATAAAATACCTGTCTTGAAGAATTATTGTTTGAGGGTGCCTAATGTTCTACACATAGTAGGTGAGGTGACCATTAAGACGGCACAAAATATTTCCAGAGGATTTTTTTAAAAATTAAGCAGAGTGCGATTTGGAAATAGCAAAGCTCATCCATCTCTCAAAAGGCATGTTTTCCTATAACACTTACAATCCATCCATCCTTGAGCTCACATGCTGAAATCCTGAAGGAAAAGTGATCAAAATCTACGTAATTTTCTATTATGTTTCTTAAAGTATGAAATTAAGAAAGATTAAGAACCTCCACTCTTTACTTTGAAGATGTTTTAAATACTAGAAATATTTAATTGGCAAATTACTTGCACATGCCATTAAGTGGTTAGACTGAATTTGTTTTTACAAATTCTATGGGCTCTTATTCCTTAACCTCCACCACACTATAATCTGAAATCATCGGGGTCTTCACTTATGCAAATGTTAACTTCCTACATCTTTGTTTCCATACAGAATAACTAAATTAATGCTCTTTAATTTCTAGACGATTCACTTTTCGAAGCTTCAAATCAGTGAAAACGAGTTTCCCATTAAGATAAAAAAGATTCATCAAGCTACTGCAAACACTACGCCATAATATCTCTCCTATTGATCTTAAAAAGTCTATTAATACAATAAAAGCAAAAGGGATGTTTCCATTACACACCCAAGTGAGCCTTTCCAAGGAGGCAGGAGAACTAGAGACTGCGCTCACCTTCTCTCTGAAGGGTTTCCACACGTTCTCTAAGTCTTATTCCTCAAAGGAAGTTTGTGGGTTTTCTATGAGAAGTAACATTTCAAGTGCTGATACAGCTAAGAGCAGCTTCTATGGACATGGTTTCCAAGCACTGCATAAGGGATGAACTTGAATGGCAAGTTAGAGAACAATGCACTAAGTGGATGCAGACAGCCGGTATAGTGTGCCCCAATGTCAAGGTTGTCATTTCAAACCCTTCTGACGAGTACCTTTTTATATTAATCATCGTGAAGGGTCTGAAGAGGAGGGAAAAAAGGGATGCTGGCTACAGTGGAGGCTCATTCAAGAAAAGTCTGAAAGAAAATGGATGTCATTAAAACACTAAGCGCAGAGTGTGTCACATTGCAAATGAGTTTTCTGTAAGATCTAATAAAGGTTTTTACTGTTATTTTGAACACACACAGACAGTGGTGATGAGGATCTTAAGGTAGACAGACAATCAGACAGGCAAATAGCATGTGAGAAGCCAAGCTACGGTCTACTGAAGCCAGTATGATGTCAGTGTATTTAACAGTAAAGTGTAATTTGAAACTCTCCCAGTTTTACACTTTGAGAGGAAAAGAGCTGCCCTAACGGAAGGTCATGTGACATTCTGGAAAGAACGCTCTTGTAGTGCCAGAAGACAAGCTGTGGTTTCTATGAAGCCAGTCACCTCTCCCCACTGAGCCAGCTCACGCATGGAAGAATAAATGACACCAGCTATTGTTCACCTGAAGAATGGGCTATGTTCCCTAGGAGAGCCTGTTTAAAACACATTCCCAAGCCTCACGCCCCAACATTCTGAATCAGCAGGAGGAAGGTGGAGCCAGAGTATCCACGGTTCTAACAAATGCCACACGCAATCACAGTAAAAAACCTAGGCTCAGCCTCATGGATAAGAACCATTCTACTCTAAGATCTGAGATCTACAAATGCTCAAGCAGAGCACCATAAACCACCACAGTGGACGTTGGTGAACACTGTACAGGCCAAAAGGCAAAAGGCTAGCAGAGATTTAGCCTAAGATATAAATGGCCTCTCACATATTCTAACTCAATCAACAGCAGAGAGGCCAACTCACAGGTTTTCTATGTGTCTGCTAGAAAAAGCATTTTTCATATAGTGGAATGACAAGGTCTTCAGCTGTCACATGTAAAGCAGGTCACTTAAAATAGGGTTTGGAGGCCAACAGTAGACTGTGGTCCATCCCCAGAGGTGCTTGCTTTAATGACGTGCTGGGTCAACTATCATTTTCTTTCATCACCTAGAAGAAGCACAACCAAGCAACTCCAAAGCTCCGAAATGTTTAAACAGTGTTAAGAATCCTAATTCATGCCGAAAATGCAAGCATAATATCTATATTGTTTAAAAAATTCCTAAGCTAGTTTCCTTAGACAGATGTTATCAAAAATAATTTTCTCACAAAAGCATTAACATACATTTAACCCTACTTAGCGGCTTCAAGAGCAGATGTGTTGGGAAAGCACACCCACAGCGAGCCCATATTAGTATGAAACTGCTTTATTTCAATTAAAATGTCTAACTATCCACCCCCAACATATACCTAAACTGTAATTTTCTCTAAGAACTTCCAATATGCTCTTGATTTTTGTTTCCTTTATCAACCTATCAGAACAAATCTGCCTTGCAACTGTTGGAAGAAATCAGTCATTAGCAGCAAGATTACAGCAAATTTTCCAATTTAGAAAAACTGTATTTTTATCTCTCTCTCATACTGAAAGAATAATGGTATAATTTTTACTATTTTTAAATGAGCAGTACAGTTTAAAATAGTCAAATTTCCCCACAGATCCCAGCTTCAGGATTTAATGTTAGCAGCTTAGCTGCCTGTCCTCTCTCTGTACCTTCTTATGAACAAGTTCTCTTGAGCTTTCATTTTGCATAAACACAGGTATGAGGCACATGCACACACAGAGACAGAGACACAGACACACACAGAGATATACACACATACACACAAACACAAAGACATGCAGAAAGACACACAGAGACAGACAACACACACAGACACACACAAAGACATGCAGAAAAAAACACAGAGACAGACAGACACGCGCACACATATACACAGATAACTGGATGAATGGAATGACAAATGGACAGACAGTAGGGGCTCTCAACCTAATCACTCTATATCCCTGTAGAGAACAGTTAACCTCCAGGCCTGTGCTTAACTAAGAGTGACTTCACATGGCTGTTGTGATTTACTCTTCAATTGACATTCTTCCACCTTCTCAACAAGCCTGCCCTTAAAAAAAATAAAAAAGGCCCTATTTTTAAACTGGAGTGATGAAGTAGGAAAAAGTACAATATTTTAGCCATTTGAGCATGGACGATTCTCAAATTATCCCACCAACTGGAAGTGCTCTCTGATACTACTATCTTTCAAAATTGAAGCCATTATGGTCAATCGTGCAAATCCGTATTTAGCTTCTCGTAAATAGCGGATTTTTGACCCAATGAACTGGAACAGCTTCTGAACGGTGCCTGCACTCTGACAGGATGCTCCAGCTTGGGCTCGTTCGCTATCAACGTGGAGAGTTGGCTTACAGGGCTTATGCCCTTCTTACGTGGGGTCTCAGCCCTGTAACGACGTGCCTATGAGTGAAATTGTTTGCCTCAAATTAAAGTCTACTTACCGTAGAACACTAGGTTTAACAAAATAACATTACCTTTGTGAAATGCCAATATAAAATTAGTATTAACAAAGGTGGTCAAAAATGACTCTTTTCCACCGACTGAATGCTTCTGGTCTTCATACCTCGATACCGAGGATGTCCCAGCCTTCACAAATCTGCCTTTGCCTGAATCGTGTGCTTTCCTTTGAGAGTTTTGTGTTCCCACAAAGTTGACTCTCATCCCTTCCTGCTGCTTCCCCAGCCCAGGACTTATGTCATCTAGCCTGCCTGTTGTCCCAACGTACACCGAATCACGTTTGGCACTATAGGAATTGATAGACTCTAATCATGAATCTAGGGAGCGTCCCTGTGCATGCCACACATGCCACAGAAGCAGCTGACTGAAAAGAAACAGTCTAGAATTAGGAATAAACTAGCTTAGCAATCATCTCAGCTTTATGGGTTTTGCATAGTATGATACAAACACAGGGCAGAAAGCTCACGTTCAGACTTGTCTCCCAAATGCTAGATTGAGCAAAGTTAAAGAGATTTCTTTTCCTGCAGGACTTGTCAGTGCCTTAATAAGCTTAAACTTTTATGCTTTACAACTGCCTAATGGTCTTTTTCTCACAACCCTTGTTAACATGCACAGGAAATGTTGCACGAAATTAAACATCTTTTGATGTAAAATTTAAAGGACAGAGTCACTGTACTTTCTAAGAACGGCAAGACTGGACAGGTTTCTGGGCTTGCTTTGTTCCGGTTTTAAGGTAGGGTCTTACTCTCTGGCTAGGACCTTACAATGTAAGCCAGCTGTTCTACTCACACAATAAGAACCTATTTCCTTGCTTCACTAATAGATAGATGCGTTTGAGGCCTTGCCCCACTCAAAACTCCCCGTTCTCAGCGTTGCCATGGTCCTCAACCAGTGCTGTGAAAGACCTGCACCAGCTCCCAACTGTCTTCCTACCAGACAAACTCTTACCAAGGGTCCTGAAGTTGGCATTACATGGTTTCTCCTCCCTAACAGGACTACTCACATCTCACAGTCTAGACCTTTTCATCTTCTCATCCTGTGTCAAAATCCAACTTTCCCAAGCTCCCTCTCCCCATACCCAGGCAGCCTGCTTGGATAGCCTCCATCTTTTTCATGCAATTACAGGCACTAACCTATTGCAGTGTGCTCTTCCCATTCCATTGGAATGCAAGTTCTATGGAGAAGGAGTGTTTCCCTCTTGTTCGCTGCTCTAGCACCTATTCTATCCACTCACAGAATCTGGTTCAGTGGCTTCAACTATTTACTTGCTGACCCTACCCCACCCCCACAAATTCCACCTCTCAACCCCCACATTTTGGGTCTAAGTGCCTATGTTCTTGCTCAGCAAACAATAGGCAGGAACTACTATATAGAAAGAACAAAAACAAAACAAAAAAAACCCAAAAACCTGAGCCCCTGCTTCTTTCACTGAGTCTCAAGCCAGCGGAAAAAGTTTACCCTTCCACTGGACCTGGCCAGACTGCACAATCATTCTATTCTGAATACTCTCTCTCTCCTTCTTATTCTCAGATGTCTTGTTCACATTCTCTCTCTGATGCATCACACCCAACCTCTCAAAGAACCCCATATAATCTCTCTTCAAAAATGTACCAGGTCTGGGTCACCGTGATGGCTAGGCGGGAAAGGCACAGACAACGTGAGCTTCATATCTGGGAATCTTCTGGTGGAAGGAGAGAGAAGATGGATGCCTCAGAGTCCCCAGGGGCGCTGGCATGTGTGCATGTGTACACACACATGTAACAAAGGAGACCCAGAATCTAACCAGCCCCCTATCCCCATCACCACCTCTAGTGCTCTGTCCCAGCCAACACAAGATCTTTCTCTCCACCCAAGTTACTCTTTTCTCAAAACAAAAGTCAGAAAATATGAGAAATGTAAACAAGTTGCCAGCCCCCCCTCCCAAATAGGGAAAGGCTTTATGGAAACAACATCGGATTACTTGTCCCACTCTCTATCTGACTTTTGTTTGGTGAGTTCAGGGACCACACTAGTGAAGGGAGGTACATGGTCACTTGTGACAAACACTGGAGCGCCCTAAACTCACCTGGCCTTCTGTGAATCCACATGCAGATAAGAGCACACCTGCTCTCTCCCTGTATAAAATGCAAGGCTGGAGTATATGGTAGGTGAATGAGATCACTCTGGAGCCTTTCCTGTGTTCAGGGAAAGGCTCCAAGTGACCCCAGCACAGTGTGAAAACAAGTCCCCTTCATGATCACCACAGAAGACAGAGCCAATCTGGGAGGTCAATGTGGCATCTCCAGCTTTTCTCATCAGAGTCACTCATCACTTGCAAAGACGCACACTGACTTCCCAGACATGCAAAGCAGCCATCCTGGACCAGGAAACCTATGAGAGCTAAGGACACAAATAAGAGCCACTGCCTGTGTTGCAAAACGTCCTCATGGAGGCAGCCAGGCAGACTATGGACTGGACTTCTGTTCTCCGAAGACTTTGTGCTCATGACAACAGGACTGAGTAGGGAAGTCCTCTTGGTTCGTCCAATTCCACTGTTGTGTAGATGTCTGGTTGTTTCTATGTCTTCCTGTCTATGATGAATTTCCCAGAACACATTGCTAACTTCTTATAGGACCTGCCAAAAAAAGGAACACCAGGTGCTTCTCCAGAGGGGCTCCTAGCCCAGCTCTTCCTGTCAAGATTTGTCCCTATAAAGATAAGAGTGTCCTGTATCTAGGAGCCCATTCTTTAACTCTCTTCACCCCAGCCCAGCTTGCTTCCATTTCTATTCAAACATGTAGAGCAAAGCAAGTAGAAGATGCACCACCACTCTCTATGGAACCCACCAGGTAACACTGTCCTGAAATGACTGGCCGCCATGCCACCCTGAGTAAGCTGCTGGCCGGTTACGGGAGGATTCTCACGGAGCCACTTCCGCGCCCTTCTACTGGAAGCTGTGTTTACAGAACTGCTGGGGAAACTGGGTGTCTCGCCATGCAGAAATGAATAGGGCAAAAGGCCAATACAACAAATCAATTAGCCTAGCTTACCTATGGAGTTCTTATCTCCCCTTGTGATAAGACAATGGGGACAACTGGGCATGGGGACAAAAAGAGCAGAGATACACGTGTTTGGTTATGCTGTGCGACATCATCTGTATCCGCCCCTAGTCTGTCAACTTCGCACAACACACGAAGACAACACAAGGCGTCTGAACAAATTAGAAACAGAATCCAGGCATTTAAAGTGGCACCGTGGCGCACGCCTTAATCCCAGCACTTGGGAGGAAGAGGCAGGCGGATTTCTGAGTTCGAGGCCAGCCTGGTCTACAGAGTGAGTTCCAGGACAGCCAGAGCTACACAGAGAAACCTTGTCTCAAAAAACCAAAATAAATAAATTAATTAATTAATTAACTAATTAATAATAATAATAATTAATAAATAAAAAAATAAAATAAAGTGGCACTGTGAAGGTTAGTCTTCCTAACAACTTGACTGCCCTTAGAATCACCATGCAGACACACTTCAGGATGTATCATTACAGCGAAGGTGATTCCAGAAAGGTTTAACTGAAAAGGGGGTGACCCACCTTGAATGTGGGTAGCACTGTCCCAGTGGCTGGCGATTCAGACTGAACAAAAAGGAGAAAATTGGCGGAGTGATGATGTGCAATTATTTGCATACTATGACTCAAGCTGTCTCAGGCTCCTGCTTTGTGTTCCCCTCTCAGTGCCTTCCCCACAAGGACTAGTGTTTCAAACTGTAAACAAAATAAGTGCTTTCTCTCTTCAGTTGCTTTCTGTTGGATCTGTGGTCACAGTAACAAGAAAACTAACATACACACGTTGGCCTTTTCCTTCAAAGTACAACCCATATATATGCTCAAAGGGCTCCAGGCTTGTTTCTAGGCAAGAGTACAGCAGGTTTACAGGAAGCTCCATCAGAAGCAATCATAGAACTTTCCAGAACCTCATTAAAAAAAAAAAGTCTTTAAAAAAGAGTTTACTCCAGCCTCAGGACCTCCGGCTCTTCCTCTTCTACACTTAGATTTCAGGGTTTTCTGTAGCTTTGCAGCAAACTTTGATGAAGATGAAGCTGCCTTTTAATATTAAGAAAGGCTGCCACTGGGCAAGCACCATGTGCACAACAGCTGGAGAGAACCAGTTCAAAGCTCATGGTACCCGGAACCATGCAGCCAAATGCAGCAAACTGTTCTGTGAAGACAGGGTGACCGCAAGAAGTACTGGGAGTGTGGGAAGCTCTGGTGTGGGTGGCTTATAATCACCATTGCCCCAGGCAGTGGAAAGCATGGCTCAGAGAGGAAAGAGGACACAAGTCCTTTCTAGTGGTCACCCTCTGCGATTGTCCAAGGAGTCCACCTAACTAAAGAAGAGTATTAAAGCTAACCCAGAGCAGGGATCATCCTCTGCAAAGAGCAGACATGGGACCCATAGCCCCCAGTGCAGTACAGTTTAAAGGACCATGCTAACTTTTTAGAAGACTGTGTGGGCTAGCCTAGCCACAAGCCTTTTGATCTACAATGGTGTCCTGCCTGCAAGATAGGCTAGTGCAATGGTGGCACAAAGCCTGTGGGAGTAACTGACTGATACCTGCTTTGACTTAAGGTTCATTCCACCATATGAAACCCATACCTAACACTGCTTGTGAGACGAAAAACCTGAGACTAGACAGCCCAGGGACTTAGGGTAAAACCAAACCACTGTTATAAAAACAAAATAAAGAAAAAAAAAAAGACAAAGTGACTCGACCCCTACTGACATCATGTTATACTCATAGCTCAATGCCTTCCTCAACCATCATTAGAGAAGTTTCCTCCTGTAGCAGATGGGAACAAATACAAAGATCCACAGCCAGACATTGGGTAGAGTAAGAGACCTTGGAACACTCAACTCTAAATGCTATGTCGACATCAAACCCCTTCCTTCAGGGAATGCGGAGGAAGAGAAAGCACAAAGAATGTAAGAGCCAGAGGGGATGGAGGACCCTGAGAAAACAAGGCTCTCTCAATTGGCACAAGCAGAGCTTACTTGAAGTCAGAGACTGAGGCAGCATACACAGGGCCCCGCACAGGTCTGGAACAGGTCCTTTGTGTATATATCAAGGCTAGTTTAGTGTGATATCAAGTTTAGTATATCAAGGGTGTGAGTGAGTGGGTTTCTGTCTCTTGTGTCTTCCCTTGGAATCTTCTATTTGAAGTGTTAGTTTTTGTTTTATCTTATTATATGATTTTTTAAATAATTATCCCTGAGAAGCCTGTTTGTTCTCTAGTGAGAGAAAAAGGAGTGAGTCTGGATGAGGAAGGGAGGAGGGAGAAACTGGGAGGAGTAAAAGGGAAACCATGATCAGAATATATTACGGGAAGAGAAAAAAATCTATCTGAAAGACAGACAGAGAGAGAGAGAGAGAGAGAGAGAGAGAGAGAGAGAGAGAGAGAGA
>JADRCD010200132.1:0-45685 GCA_019843815.1 Montemys delectorum
GGAGGAAAGCATGTGTTACCACACCTGGCAGTATTTGATACTTTACTTTGTTGAGATTATTATAATTGACTGGATTGATTTTTAAATGATTGATTTTTTTTAAACTGGTCCTGTACTTCTGAAGTGTATTGTGATATATTCCCCTTTTTATCTTTTACTTTTAACTTTTTTATTTTTTGATAAAGGCAAATCCTTATTCTACCTTCCCTGGGATTGTATAGTGGAGATCTGCCTGCCTCTGCATCTGGAATGCTGGGTTCTGAGGTTAAAGGTGTGTGCCAGCTCGTTAGCCTTTTCTTTCTTATAAATTTGCAGTATTTTACTAGAAGTAATAGTACTGTTGTTTTCTATAAAAATAGCTTGGGAAGTTTTTCTCTTGGTCTATTCTGTAAAAAAGCATGATTTTCATAGGAGAATTCTCATGCTCCATATATATCATTATACTTCAAAGTTATGTGATAGTTGCACTAAGTTAAAGAAGTTTTAACTTTTTGACTATCAGAGCAAGGTGACTGTGACATAGCACACATTAGGGGAAAAGAAAGTTATGAAAAAGATCACAAGAAAGCATGGTCTTCAGCCTCCTACGCTCCTGTGTTCCTATAAACCATGTTATTTATTTATTTATTTATTTATTTTACAGTATTTACTACTACGTAGCAGTGGCTGTCTTCAAACTTGGTGGCAACCCTCCTGCCTGTACATCCTATATGCAGGGATTATAGCCATATGTCAACGCAACCCTTTTACCAACTTAATTTTATACTAGTAATTGGCAAAATAATACTTATTGATTAAAATCGGAATCCCACTCAAGGGCTTAATATCAAAAAAACTTTTGGTGACTACATTTAATATGTTGTTTTTAGTGTATACCTAATAGTTTTATATTCCATTCAACAGTTCTTGCTATATTTAAATATACATATTAGTCCCCTTTCCATTTTTGGAAGTCCAATCCACTAAAGGGATTAAAAACCATGGGAGGAGGGACTAACATCCTTGAAGGACACACACCTAGCTACCAGAAAGCTGCCCATCAGACTCTTCCTCCAAAAGGTTCTTACACCTCCTCCTGCTGAGCATTAAGCTGTAAGGTAAGCCTGTGCCACAGTGGCCTCTGGTGACATTCCAGATATAGATGACAGTAATACAGAGCTTAAGATTTACTAGTTTACAATTTTATGGCCTAAGTCTATTCAGTTGTACTACTGTCCATCCATATACCTTCTCAGCTTTTCATGAGCCGCAGCATACTTTAAATAGGGCATCTGATGTTTGAGCAGGTGTATCTCTATAAAGTCTCTTGAGGGAGCTGGAAAGATGGCTCAGCAGTTAAGAGCATTGACTGTTCTTTAAGAGGTCCTGAGTTCAATTCCCAGCAACTACTTTGTGGCTCACAATCATCTGTAATGGGATCAGGTTCCATCTTACTGGTGTGTCTCAGAACAGAGATTTTGTGCTTGTATTCATAAAATAATTTTTTTAAAAAAAAAAGTCTGTTTTAGTTAGATTCCATTTTTCTTAATGTCATTGAAACTCTTCTACACAAATGTTTTCCTTTCTCTGCTTATTTTATTTGCATTTACTTTCTTCTAGATAGTATAGCAGAATTTCTCTTATTCACTAGCAGCACAGAGAAACACAATAAATTCTTATTTATTTATTTGGTATCCTGCAACTTAGCATAGTTTATTGATTCTACAGTTTTTTGTTATAGATTCTACAGTTTTCTGTGTACAAGATTGCCTGCAAAGAAACATGTTTACTTCGTGTTTTAGATTATTTTACTTTTGTTACCTAATTGCTCTGACTAGGACTTTCAGTAATAATTTGAATTGATTTTTCATTCATTTTAAAAAAGTTAGGCAGTATTGCAAAGTTAAACATAGTTTTAATTTTTAACTTTTTTTGTTGTAAATGGAAATTTATAATATTTTTCTGGCTTTAATGAATTTTCTGTGCAAAGTCAAAAAGACATTGTTGATGTCCTTGATTTTTTTTCCATTTCTATATTATTTCTATATTTATACTTTTTTTAATTTAATAAGTATTGTTAAATATTATTAGTAGAAATAAAATTATCTAGATGGCATTTTCCATTGTCTCAGAAGTCACTTTGTCTAATACTAATAATTTCAAGTTCTTCTTGGATATGCCATATAAACTTTTTATAGTCATCTTTGCCTTTAGTCATTCTCTTCATATTTATAGTCCCAATATATTTTAAGCCCAGTACAGAATAAGTACTAGTGTACTCTTTTAAATATATATCTTGGTATATATGTTGAAATAATTTAGAGTATCAGCACATATTGATTTATTTAAATCTTCTTTATCATAGTGCATAGCCTAGAGATATATGTACATGTTTAGTATGTCACTATAATATTTACAAATACTTAAAGCTGTAGATATGTGTTTATAATTAATTTTTTATTTTTAATGATTTTAATCATAGTTTTATGTTTTTTCTCATCTGATTTTTTTTGGTGCAGCTTTTATTTTTTATTTTATTGAATTTTTCTTTATTTACATTTCAAATGTTATCCTCTTTCCTGGTTTCCCTCCCTCCCAGAAACACCCTATGACATCCACCCTTCCCCTGCTTCTATGAGGGTGTTCCTTCAACCAACCACCCACTCCCACCTCCCCACCCTTGATTCCCCTACACTGGGGCATCTATCGAGCTTTCATAGGACCAAGGACCTCTCCTTCAATTGGTGCATGACAAGGCTAGCCTCTGCTACATATGCAGCTGGAGCCATGTGTACTCCTTTGTTGATGGCTTAATCCCTGGGAGCTCTTGGAGGGGGAGTGGTTCGTTGATATTGTTGTTCTTCTTATGGGGTTGCAAACCCCATCAGCTCCTTCAGTCCTTTCTCTAACTCCTCTATTAGGGACCCTGCGCTTAGTCCAATAGTTGGGTGCTAACATCCACCTCTGTATTTGTAAGGCTCTGGTAGAGCCTCTCAGGAGACAGCCATATTAGGCTCCTTTCAGCATGCACTCTTGGCATCCACAATAGTGTCTGAGTTTGGTGTCTGTATATGGGATGGATCCCCAGGTAGGACAGTCTCTGGGTGGCCTTTTCTTTAATCTTTGTTCTATACTTTATCTCCATATTTGCTCATGTGAGTATTTTGTTCTCCTTCTAAGAAGAACTGAAGGACCCACACTTTGATCTTCCTTTATTTTTTTTTTATATTAGATATTTTCTTTATTTACATGTAAATTTTTCCTTTCCCAAGTTCCCCTCCAAAAAAACAAACAAACAAAAACAACAAGAACAAACCCCTTTTGCCTCCCCCCTCCCCATGCCTGCCACCCCACCCTCTCCCACTTATTGGCCCTGGCACAAAACCTTCACAAGGCCGAGGTCCGTTCCTCCTATTGATGATCTTCCTTCTTATTGAGCTTCATGTGGTCTGTGAATTGTATCCTGGTTATTTGGAGTTTTGGGGCTAGTATCCAAAAGCACTACTTATCAGTGAGTGCATACCATGTATTTTCTTTTGTGATTGGTTTACTTCACTTGGGATGATATTTTCTAGCTCTATCCATTGAATTTTTTGTTTTTAATAGCTGAGTAGTGCTCCATTGTGTAAATGTACCACATTTTCTGTATCCGTTCCTCTGTTGAGGGACTTCTGGGTTCTTTCCAGCTCCTAACTATTATAAATAAGTCTTCTATGAACATAGTGGAGTATATGTCCTTATTACATGCTAGAGCATCTTCTGGGTATGTGCCCAGGAGTAGTATAGCTGGGTCCTCGGGTAATACTATGTCCAATTTTCTGAGGAACCGCCAAACTGATTTCCAGAGGTGGTGTACCAGCTTGCATTCCCACCAACAATGGAAGAGTGTTCCTCTTTCTCCACATTCTTGCCAGTATCTGCTGTCACCTGAATTTTTGATTTTAGCCATTCTGACCAGTGTGAGGTGGAATTTCAGGGTTGTTTTGATTTGATGTTGAACATTTCTTTAGGTGTTTCTCTGCCATTCAATATTCCTCAGTTGAGAATTCTTTGTGTAGCTCTGTACCCCATTTTTAATAGGGTTATTTGGTTCTCTGGAGTCTACCTTCTTGAGTTCTTTGTATATATTGGATATTAGCCCTCTATCGGATGTAGGGTTGGTAAAGGTCTTTTCCCAATTTGTTGATTGCCATTTTGTTCTATTGACAATGTCCTTTGCATTACAGAAGCTTTGCAATTTTTTTTTTTAAGCTTTGCAATTTTATGAGGTCCTGTTTGTCAATTCTTGATCTTAGAGCACAAGCTATTGGTGTTCTGTTCAGGAATTTTTCCCCTGTTCCCTTATGTTCGAGGCTCTTCCCTACTTTCTCCTTTGTAAGTTTCATTGTATCTGGTTTTATGTGGAGGTCCTTGATCCACTTGAACTTTTTTAAAGAGAGAGCTCACTATATAGCCATAGGTCATTTAGAATTTACTATGTAGACCAGGCTGGCTGGGAACTTACACAGATCTACCTCCCTCTGCTTCCAAAGTGCTGGATCTGATATCTTCAGTTCTTTAAAATTAATTTTTTTCCATGCCAGGAGGATAAAAACAATTGTATTGATTATTCTTCATCAATGGGCACAGAGTGCATCATGAAATTTTCCTGTAGTGGTTAAAGCACTATATCACAGGACCCTTTCTTTTGTAGTTAAAGAGGACTCAGGAGGCTACAGCAGTGGTTTCAGTACCTTGTGCTGTAATTGCATAGCAAGGTGCTTCATGTAAGAGTGGCAATGTGAAGCCAAGCCCTCTATCGTACATGTATATTAGTTGTGCCTTTGAAAACTCTCAAGTGTAATGACATTTTATCCTTAGACTGATATAGATACTGTGTTTTGCTACTTTCTTATATTGCATATTTATTAATTAAGTTCAGCCATTTAAAAAATAACACAGGTATTTAAGGCATAGTCCTTTGTCCTTAGAAGAATTTATCATGTTTCATGTAGACAATAACTCTGTGTATACATGTAATACAGGCTGAGTTGGGAAATTCAGGTCATCGCTATACTGCTTAACACAAGTATGTATTTAAAAGGGGACCTAAATTTTGATAAGTCAGCAGATATTACAAACACTATATACCGCCTTACCATGATCATGCCACTCTGCAGTATGAGGAGGGCAGAGAGTTTCGGGTTAGTCCAGGCTGCATTTTGATTTCCAGGTAATTTAAGCCATATAAGGATAGGGCGACTCTGTCTCAACAACCTGACAGTGAAGCAAGAGAAAAATTTAAAATGCCAAGTAAATGCCTAAAACACCAGTTCTTCTTAAAAGAAAAACTGCTCTATTGACCCACCAAAGTTTAGAAACTACTTTCACCCAAAATTTAACTAAAATTATTTATTAATCCAGGAATCAAATTGCTTTATTGCTTTAAAGATAGTTTCTTAGCTGCTAGGTGGTGGTGGCGCACGCCTTTAATCCCAGCACTTGAGAGGCAGAGGCAGGCGGATTTCTGAGTTCCAGGCCAGCCTGGTCTACAGAGTTCCAGGACAGCCAGGGCTACACAGAGAAACCCTGTCTCGAAAAAAACAAAATGGAAAAAAAGGATAGTTTCTTAATGTGCATAGCTGTTGGATGAACATCAGTATATTAAATGTAAATGACTGTCATAGCAAAACTATAGTCAGATTCTCAGTGCTGTGTGCCTTTAACGTAAGCAGAGGTTACTTTAACTTTTCCAAACAACCTCTTTGATGATAAGTATAGTTTGAGCATTTTTACTATACTACTGTTTTAAGGCTGCTAATTATTTTAAATATTTTCTAAAATAAGAATTATTAGATAGTCTTTATTCAAAATATATAAATCATGGCATTTAGTTTATCTTTTTATTCTTCAGAGAACATGGAATAAACTAATGAGTCAGATAAATGAAAGTTGTTGTTTAGCCTTTATTAGCTATCAATTATTTTCTATTTAATGCATTCCCTACTTAAAATAATCATATCAGAAAATACCTGTAGTGTTTCACTTCTTATCTGTAGACTTTTTTAAAAATTCAGGTGGTTTTATACACTGTGCCATAATAGTCTGAGACGGACTTTCTCTTGCATGTCAGTTATCTCAGTGGATCTTCTGTGAAATTTAACTTTGGGTTTATAAATGTCTAATTCAAATCTCTATTTAAAGAAAGTCAATTTTTTTATAACTTAAATATACTATGTTATTGGATTGTGTAGTCAGAGCTGGTTTTTAATTTTTGTGAATAAGGAATTTATTGGAAGTGAGTCTAGTGATGCTAACTACATTCTAACAATTGTTTGTATTAAGTAAAATTACTTGTAGGATCCCAGATGATTGAAATTTTGCCGAGTGATATTTTCATACTAATGTGTTGGTACAAGTACTCTGATTCCAGCAAATGCAGTTTCAGCTTCCTGTGTTTGCATTTGTGTCATAGTGAACCTGGAAGTATGGGTGGAATTTAAGTTCTCTGCTTAAAAGCTGATTTACTGAAACTGAGAGAGCAAAGGTGCAGGAGACCCAACAGGCCACTTGTTACTGCTGACTTTAGTACAAACAACATTGGAAGTGTTTAGCCCTTGGGGAGCTTGTGTGTTTGCATAAGAATGTTGAAGTTACTTTGAAAAGGAAGTGTATCAGTGTGGCCAACTCTGGTCTTCCTTGAGCTCTGCAGCAAGCCTAGGAGAGAGGGCTGAAGTGTTGGTTCTTCCAGATGAACCAAGACAAGTTTACTAGAAAAAGAAACTCAATATGTTAATTTTCCATGAACTTTTTATTTTAAAATTGGACTAAGGAGGTGTGGGAAAATAGTTCAACATTACCATTTTGGGTTTAGTTTTCACTGTAGACTTGTGTTTTTTTAAAAAAAAGGAAATTAATATAGAAACATGTTTAACAAATATCACAGCAAATGTTTTAAATTCAAAAAGAAAATTGAAACTGCATGACAGAGTAGTATAAACATTTTTCTCAGGAGTGCTTTCTAAGCTGGAATCCACAGTCACAAGGTTCTTATCAGGATGCCCAGGAGGGTTTAAAAATGACTAGATGCTGTTTTCTTTGCACCTATCAACCCATGGGATATGCTGTTCCTTAGAGGATTTGATTAGGAATGGTGCTGTTCTAGAAACTATCTCTTTAAAATGCGTAATTGCTACATTGTGTCATCTTTTATTGATTTGACTTCATAAAAGTGTCTGCTTTGGAAATATTTTGTGCTTTTTATTAGATGTTATGTTAGCTAACCAAAAATAAAATTTGTAAAGCTGCTTAAATTATAGAAATTTCTGCTATGATAAGTTTAGGCTCTACTTATTTAGTAGAAATATGAAGAAAAAAAAACACTATCAACTTTTGATTATGTTTGGGACAAGGAGCTAAAAATTTCCTGTCTCAGTAAGTCCCAGGACACTAGTTCTTTCCTGTGCTTGGCCACACCTCCCTGGTGAGCTTTTGCAGTAATGGTTGTCACTGCCATAATCCTTCACACTTGTTCTTCTGGGTTTTTCTTTTCTTTTATTCTTGTTGTTGTTGTTGTTTTTGGTTTTTCAAGACAAGGTTTCTCTGTGTAGCCCTGGCTGTCCTGGAACTCACTCTGTAGATCAGGCTGGCCTCAAACTCAAGAGATCCACCTGCCTCTGCCTCCTAAGCGCTGGGATTAAAGGCGTGCGCCACCACTGCCCATCTTCTGTCTTTTAAGCCACAGGAGAGAAGATAAGATAAAACACTTCTGTAGCAACTTTCTAATTATCTGGCTAGGAGTGCATGTCTGCAAGATAGAGCATGGCTTCTGGCTCCTTGTGTATGAGGCTTTAGTTATGCCTCTTGCTTTCTAGTATGGTTGATCTAGAAATTAGTGGCTTCTGCTTTGACTACCTACCAGGAGAAAAGAATACATTAACCACTATTGCATGCATTCTCAAACATTCTAAGGGACATTTTGCTCTTGTATTATTACATAGGAAATAAACATTTTATTTAAGACATTCAAATCAATAGGGAACCATGAGAGATTGTGGATATATGAAAGTACTGGTATCCCACAAGACATCCCAAGACCAAGTTCTCAGTCAGAGAGGGACAAATGCAGGGAACGAGAGACACAGACAAGAGATAGAGGTTTAGGGAGAAGGGGAAGGGAAAGAGAGGAGAGAAAAGGGACAGGAGCTGGGGGAAGGATAGAGGGGCACAGGGCTGCCTCTGAGGAGCAAAAGGACAGAAATGGCTTGTAGGCAGTTTATAAAGACAAAAGTGGAAAACCTTGAGTTAGAATGAGTTTGTTAATTTTGATTGGGCATGTTAATCAGGGCAGTCAAAATAGGGCTTTTCATTGCTAGACTTAAATATTTTGATAGTTGGACCTTGATAGTTAAGCTCAGGAAGAAGTGGCCAAGAAAGAGAATAGAAACTTTGGTAACTGGCTTTAGGAATGTAAAGGTTTTAGCACGGGAGAGGAAAAGGAGTAAAAGGACACAATCTGCTCAGCCCTGTTAGAGCCCCTCAGTGCATGCAAATGAAAATGTGTCATGTTGGAGAAAGGACAGATGAGAGACACAGGAGGAAAGATGCAACCTTAGTGCTAATCATTAACATCCACTTATGAAGTGAATGACTATGGAGAAACACTTCCTTTACCTTCACGCTCTTATTTATTCTATATTCTAAGCATTCACTATCATAAAAGCTGATTTGTGAAGCAGGCAATGGGCTCTGGAAAGTCTTTACCGTGTGTATACTGCTGCCTGCTAGACTCAACCTAATTCAGTAGATACAAATGCCCACGCTGTATTGGGTCTGTCTCTGTCCAGCTCCACATGCACAGCAGTGAAGTCCATGTCTCCAGCAGCATTTTGTCCTGCGTCTGAGGCTAGAGCTGTGCAACTCTAGTTTAATTTCAGATAAAAGGTTTTATTTTGTTCTAGGTTACTAAAAGCTTTTGAAAAAGAAAAGCAATGAAAACAACAACAAAAACACCCACCAAATCTTTCACCACAAACTTGCTACCATGGAATTTAGGATCTGATCCAAGTTCAGTATATAACTATGAAATTGAATAAACTCATGTTACTCTTCTAGATTTCAGTCATACAAAACATTTCATAAAATCTAACCTATTCTACCAAGAGAAATTCTTTGATTTTTACATTGTACAAATCACTTTGTTCCATTTTTTTCTAAATATATTCATAAATGCTCTATATCAAACACACATTTCTCCTGTAAAGAGGTGGAGGGTAAATGCTGATAGCCTGTGGTCTTCAGCTCTCTGTAGCAGCTAATCATCTCCATCAAAAAGCAGCAATGGGCAGTAAATGATTACTGGAGTGTGCTTGTATAAAAATGTATTCCTAGGCAGCTGGCTGTGGCCCTTGGCTATTTGGAGATCCATGGTCTCAGAAAAGCTAAATTATCATGCACCTACATTATAACTATGTATACTACTTGAGTAGTATATGTTTTTAATGCTTAGCTTGGTATGTTAGCAGTACCATTTATATTATCAGAATATGTAATGTGGAAAAGTTAAAATCATTTTAAATTATAAATTTTATTTTATCTATTTCTGGTTGAGCATAAGCATTTGAGTTTGTTTTGTTTGTTTTTGTTTTTTCCTCATCACAGGGAGATTCGATTCAAGCTGGTGATGATTCACCATTCTCAGACTCTGTTACCTTGGAACAAACTACCAGTAACATTGGTGGGTCCAGCGGCCGTGTTAGTCTGTGGATGCAGTGGGTGCTCCCCAAAGCTACTATAAAGCTCTTTGCTCCAGACCTTGAAAAAAAAGGCACAGGTACAGGGGTATTTTTCTTTCTTACTGTGAAGATTAAAAAAAATTTTTTCTGCTTTTAGAAGAAATATTAGGTATAATTTTCTTCAGTGTTTTAATTTTTAATTTAATTAGCTCATATTCAAGTGTTTTGATTTAAGAATGTTGCTACCAGTGTATCTCCTCAGTATATAAAGCTTATGTGTACCTATTCTCTTTGACTTTGTAAATTCTAATTTTGCTTTTTGATAATTAAAATTCAGCTAGAAGGTATAAGTGACTTACTCTGAGCATAGCAATGCATTGTAAGTATTCAGAGATTCTTGGCTGGTAACACATTCATGTACTCATTGACAGCTGTGGCTTTCCTAACCTGAGATAGTATACACCTTTTCTTAACATTAAGGGCCCTTTGGCACTAATGTTGCTTATAAGTATAGAAGTCTGTAATCTTTATTCCCTTTAGGTGGTCAGAATGTATTAGCCAACATGAACTATAAGATGGGAGATTTCTATGTTGATTATGAGGAACTCTCTTGATGACGAACTTGTTTCTTTTTGCAGAGGTTTGCATGGTCAGTGAACTAGAAGACCTCAGTGCGTCCATAGATGTGCAGGATGTGTACACCAAAGTGAAGTGTAAGGTAGAGAGTTTCAGTATCGACCACTATCAAAGCAGGTCAGTGGTGGTGATGCTACAGGAGCGCTGTATTTGTTAGAACTGGTCACCATACCATACGGATGTTCCTGTTCTACAGTTATACTCTCAAAGAGAATGCCTAACAGATGAAGTTGTTGTCTTAGTAGTCGTTCATTCATATCCAATAAAACTTTATAACATGGCATATAGCTCTTCATAAACATCCACATTACTGCTTTTACAAATACCTCCCAAGTGTATGACATGTGTTAGAGATTTGCTAAGATGCTTAGGACACAATTAACATGTCTGATTGTTGCTGCATACTTTGATCTACTTGCTCTGTAGCCTACACTGAGGTGGAGCACCTGTTCATGCCCCTTAACTCTGAGGAGACTTCTCTTTTTTTATAAATCATATGAATGTCATAGATAAACATAAAACCACATTATTCCCTATGTAGTCCCTCTGTATCAAAAGTAAGATTATATGAAAATATTATTTGTTGGTAATAGATATTTTTCAATGTTTTAAAATGATATCACCATTAGTGTTTCCTAAATAAAAATCTTCCCTTTTTTGGATTTATAGTATAACTGAGGGTTTTATTTTTAATTTGAAATGTAATAGTTTAACAGTTTTTATTGTGTAACTATAGGTGCCCGTTGTCTTTTTGTACATGTACTGCTCTACAATTATTTCCTAAAATATTTTTGCAAACATGTCTAGCTATATATTTGTCTTTATGTGTCTTTTTTCACATGTCATACTTATTAATCCACTAAGTACAAATCCATAACAGATAGCTAAAAGTTGTCATTATGAAATTTACAATATGCCAGTTTCTGTGTTATAGAATTTGTTATAATATTATCTTAATAATCAGGTGGCAAATATTTTTGTCGTATTAACAATGAGTGATTAATTGGCATGTTTTTTTCCTTTGGTTTCTTTCCAGTATAGTATATTTAAAATGAAATGAATTTTCATGTAATATATCAATTGAAGAACTGAAACAGTTTCTGATATGAATATTTTATACTATAGTTTATCCTTGATTTTATTGTTAATTCATAGACATTCTAAATTTTAGATAATTTGTCAGTACAATGATGTGCTTACTAATGTATTTTATATGCTGAGCTCTTTGTTAAGCACTGGAAATACAAAGTTAAATAAAATAGACAAAGATTTTACCTCTCTGTATTTTCTCATCTATAGAAGAGACAAAAATTGTTAAAACAGTTAAATCTGTCATCAGGAGAACTATTCCCATGCAGAGCTCAGGGCATGCTGTGCTGTGTAAGTGGGTCTGCTGGCTGCATTGTTACATCTGTGCTTAGCACAGCATGCTTTACTTTAGAACTGCTGGTATTTTGATGTGTGGTCAGTTTTTTAATTGAGAGAAACTGAAGAGAACATATAAGGTAAACTTATGTTTTCCAGGCCTGGGGAAGGTTGGAAGTCAGGACATTTTGAAGGAGTATTTCTGCAGTGCAAAGAAAAACCTGTGGTGAGACTCATTTAGTAATTTTTATTTTTGAGAACATATTTTAAATTGTTTGTATTTGTTTTACTTTGCAACAGGAGTAATGATATTAAGAATTAGAACTGAGTACATTATTTTAGATTTCTTCCTCTAAAATTATTTTTTAAATTAGAATTGCTTAGTCTTTTAATCTGCTCGTTTTGTAACCAATTTCTTTGTAGCAATTAAATAAACTTATCAAAATGCAAAGGAAGAATTTATCACATTTATTACTATACTTTATCATTTATGAACTGCAAAGTTGATGTTTTGGAAGATTTTTCCTTCATAAGTAAGTTCCAGTACTAAAAACTTAATGTAATAATTGTATATGGAGATCAATTACTTTAGTTTTTAGTTACCTCCTTTTCTAATGATTCTAAGTGAGTACAGAGGGCATATTGAGATATGGCTCAGAACTGAACATATGCAAACTTTAGTAGAATTAAAAATCTTTCCAGCTTTAGCTGCTGTGGTGTCTGTCTCTCTCTGTCTCTCCTCTCTGTCTCGTTATTGCTTTTGTGGCTTCTTTTTTTTTTTTTTTTGTCTTCTCACTTCTTTGCTTCTGTCCATCAATCACCTCAAGCCTTGGGGAATTGTGTTGGTCTTTGGGGCACTGTGCGGGTGTCTTCCTTTCCTGTACTGACTAGCTGGACACATGTGCCTTGTTGGTGCTGCCCCTCAGCAAGCAGGGCTCTTGCAGTAACTGTTCTGCTTTCCTTTCTTCTGGAAGAAATCACTTTAAACCCGAGCCCCAGAATTCCCCTAGCAAGTACCTAAAATAGGACCTGAGCTGTCCATACAGACAGACGATACTTGGTTTTCATTGTTGTCAAGGAAATGCTCTTTGAAAGTGAACTGTAATCTTTTTTATATCATAAATTGGCTTTCTATCATATGCTGGTTGTCATCTGTATGTACTACAGCTATTCTGAGTTTGTAAGAGTTACTGTTGCCCTCAATATAAGAAAATCAAAGTAAGTTATTAAGTAAAATGGCTTTCTACTTGTGTTGAATGGTCAAGCATTCTCTTATGCAGTTGGCATCTTGCAGCTAATAGAAGTACTTTTTTATTGCTGTCTTTAGTCAAAACAAGTTTGTAGTGCTCTTGTTTCCTGGGTACAGAATTAAGTTAGGATACTTTCAGAAGTTTCAGATGTATATTTTTGAATGGTACAACATGTATAAATATGTTATTAGACTCCTTCCTTTAAATGAAATTCTTAAAGTTAATAAAATTCATGAAATTTTAAAATATCTGCTGCTTAGTCTACTAAGTCAGCACAACATTAATATTTTCTCAGTGTTTGCAAAATCCTTCCTAGTCCTCATGTAGAGCTGAAAAGGCATAAGTATTATCCTTATGAAATATTTCCTGTGACTTTCTTTTTACAAATAAAGCTTACTGGTTTATTTGCATAATAGCTAATATTCTTTTCATTGAATTTTAGCGTTTTCTGATAGTGTCTTTAGTTCTACAAACAGGAGTCTGAGGTGTGCTGTCTGAGGGCAGAGGCTCCTTGGATTTCCAGTCATTCACTACATGCTCATTTGCATTCTTAGGAGCAGGTGACTGTCACTGAGCCCTAAGACACAGTCTTAATCTCTTTAAATGTCTTCAGACAACTCACAGATCTTATTTTGAATCATTTTAATTTTTTGACATTTTCTTTCTATAGTTAAAAAAAAGCTAATTACCCTAGAGTAGGGCTGGAACTCTGTAAGGGACTGTAAGCTGCATGAGGAATCCCAGGGCTCAGGCCCCAGGATTACCCCCCACCAGAGTCACTTCTATGAAAAGTTCTGAATTAGTTGTTGTCTCTAACTATTCATTTTAAATTTAAATAAAATGCAGATTTTTACCATTTGGAAATATGAAAAGAAATGTTCTACCTCCATTTTGGCCAAGTGTATTTATTCTCCTTACTTAAGTATAGCAGTTTTAAAAAATGCAAGGGGGGAGGGGTGGGGGTAGGAGGCTTGTGGATGGAGAACTGGGAAGGGGAATAACAATTGAAATGTAGATAGATAAATAAATAAATAAATAAATAAGAAGGAGAATGCAAGCCTTTCCCTTGTGTAGCTGACCTTTCAAGAGTACTTATATTCGACATGTTTCAAAGGTTTTGAAAAAGCATTAATGCATGTATTGAAATGCTTTTTATGCTCTTTCCAGGGTTCAAATGAAAGCTTATTATAGACTGGTTTATTTAGATGCCTGGGAATGGCACATTGCTGTCCTCTCTGCTGGAGTGACAGCAGGCCCTTTCCACCTGTTGTTGCCTGCTGGCCAACACCGAGGGATCAAAGTGCAGCACTTTATCTAGCTTTACTGTGGTTCTGTTTGTTTCAAGCATAGAAAGAAAATAAGGGAAGCAGACAATAGCTACAAAGAGGAAGTTTGGAAGGGCTAAATGGTGTGTGAAGGCAGACCACTAAATGGTTACCTTCCATGTGTTTCCCAATGGTGAAGGTAATTAACTTTAAAAATGCATACAGAGTTATAAAGTTCAATTTAAAAGTCTAGCAGGCAATTTTGCTCAGAAGTGGAGTACTTACATAGCATGCGAACATGTGCTCATGTAAACACACACACACACACACACACACACGTGTGGCACACACAAAACCAAAAGGAAAAAGTAAAAACTCAGCAGCAATATTTGAATTACATAGGTTTCCCCTCTGATCTGTTTTTGTTATAGGTGTAAACTTTAAGGAAGTAGCAAGCAAGGGGCCCTGGGTAGATGGGGTCACAGACCCTGAGATGGCATGGCTTATTGGTTCCTTTGTCCTGTTTATCTAATGTGCTCTTTTTCTTTTCCTCTTCTCTTGTTAGGTATAGGGAAGAGGTGTTGGAAATGAAATAGATAATTTCTAGTCTAATTTTATGTCAAATGATATGTAAAATAGGATTTTATGTACCACTAATTGATTAAGGGAAAAACACTTCCATGTTTATTAAGTGTAGGATAACCAATACAAGAAGGTCAAAATTCTAGTCTTTTTTTTTCTCTTTTTCACAAATCCTGTCTCCTTTTAAAAACAAAACAAAACAATGAAATGTGTATTCTGCTTTCATTTTTCTGGAACAGACCACTACAAAACTTCTAGACGGTGCTCATCAGCAGCATGGATTTCTCTCTCTGACATACACAAAAGCTGTAACAAAAAATGTCCGCCACAAGTTGACCTCAAGAAATGAGCGAAGAAGCTTTCATAAGTTATCTGAAGGTTCAATGGATGGTTCACCTCATTTTCTTCATGAAATTCTTCTTTCTGCACAAGCATTTGATATTGTGCTGTGCTTTCCTCTACTTAATGCAATTGCAAGCATATTTCACACTAAGATCCCAAAGACCCAAAGAGAGAAAAGAAAATCTTCTGGTCAGCCAATGAGGACCCATGCTCTGACTTCACGCAATTTACCTTTGATTTATATCAATACAAGTGTGATCAGAATTTTTGTTCCCCAAACAGAAGAAACACAGTCAACTGTTGCAGGTATAGTTTTCTGGTTTCATTTTTTTTTTCCCATTTGTGAAGCTTGGAGATGGGTGGGTAGGGGGGTTAATTAAATAATTTTCTCTTATTAATATATGAATGAAGATATTATATTATGGCTTTTTTTTTTACAAGAGTTACTATCTATTAATTTAGTAGAATGAGAAAACAGATTATTTTTATTCTGTAGCATTTTGCTTTCTGTCTGGAATTCTAATGCTGTACTCAATTATTAGCCAAGATATGTAAAATTTTATTCAAAAAATGAAAATAATGTTCATAATAATGAAATTTATGAGAATCCTGATATAAATGTCCATGACGGAGGCCAGAAGGAAAACTTGTCAACAGACCAACATGGCTTTTCTGGGCTTCCTAGTACCTTCTGGGAATCCTGCCTTAGATTGTATTAAATTCCTAATTCTCCTTTTCCTCTGTTGTCTTAAAAGAATTGGAAGACGTAGGAATTTTGAGTGGCATTAATAACTCCGTTGTAAATGGTGTGAGTTTTAAGATTATACAGATTGAGTTTAGAAAGTCCCAGCTTTGCTCCTTAGAGTTGGGCTTGAGCACTAAGCTGAGTTCACTGAGTAGGATGGTACTGCTAGTCCTTTGTTTGACTGCAGGCTGAAGCAATAGCATAATGGCTCCAGAAACTCTCCTCATGGTGCAGATGCTTTCAAACAGTGACTCAGGAGACAACATAGAGCAGCAGATTCCTATTTAATTCTTATTTAATAGAATTAGTCTCGTGAGGAGGTTGTACCCTTTCTACTAAATCAGAACTCTGTATGCCTCACATCTTACAATCACAAATACATCTATGGCCACATTTACCATAATGCCATTTTTGAACTGCAGAAAAGAAGGAATTGTGATTGTTCCTGTGCTACTGTTGTCTATTCCTGTGACTACACTTACCTTAATCTGGCAACTAATAAATAATAGGAATTGATCTCTTCCAGTCTGGGTGCTTTGAAGAGCCAGATAAAGGCACTAGCAGAATCTCTGATGGTGAGGGTTGTTTTCAGCTTGCAGACTGGTATGTCATTGCTGGAACCTCTCAAAACAAAACAAAGCAGCAGAAGGGACAAACTCATTGACCTTTAATAGCAGATGGAATGCTTATGAGTGAATTATTACTTCCTAGAGGTACCACTTGTTTCTTAATTAATTAATTATATCCCAAATGTCTGTCCCCCTTGCAGAGT
This sequence comes from Montemys delectorum, assembly GCA_019843815.1. Taxonomy (NCBI): domain Eukaryota; kingdom Metazoa; phylum Chordata; class Mammalia; order Rodentia; family Muridae; genus Montemys; species Montemys delectorum. The sequence goes on from JADRCD010200132.1 coordinate 16,650, forward strand.
TCCTTCCCCCACCCCTTCCGCTTTACCTCTGAGAGGGCAGCTCCCTCCTGGTGCATCAATTTTCTGCAGTATCAGACACATCTTCCACTGAGGCCAGACAAGGCAGCCCTCTCCTCCATATGTGTTGGAGGCCTTGGACCAGCCTATGTATGCTCTTCAGTTGATGGCTCAGTCTCTGGGAACTCCAGGGGTCCAGGTTAATAGACTCTGTTGGTCTTCCTGTGGGGTTGCCATCTCCTTGAGAGCCTTCAGTCCTTCTCCTAATTCTTCCACAGGGGTTCCCAAACTCTGTCCAATGTTTGTCTGTAGGTATCTGCATCTGTTTCAGTCAGCTGATGGGTAGAGACTCTCAGAGGGCTGCTATGGTAGGCTCCTGTCTGCAAGTGCAATATAGCGTCATTAATAGTGTGAGGGACTGGTGCTTGTCCAAAGGATGGGTCTCAATGTGAGGCCCCACTTCTGAACACCATCATCTTGATTTTAGCCCCAACATAAGCACTTTGGAGAAACATATGATTTCAGTCCATAGTAACTACCCTGCTAATCATTGTAGTCTTACGAGTTCAAGAGAAAAGAAAAAAGTATTTGAGATACATGTCATAGTCCATGCTACATAGAAATAGGAGCAGGCTTTCTTTTCTATTCTCTTATTTATTATATAGAGGAAGAAGAAAGACTAAGTGGCCAGTGGTAAAAAATACCAGAGTAGAGCACCTGTTATATACTGTGTTCTCAGAATCTATTCTTTGTTGTTCTGTCTACCTGCACAGATGATCTTAAGTAACAGAAGATCGTCTGTCTGAATATTAGAACTTACTAAGGTTTATTAAAACAATAATCTTTTTCATTTCCATAATTAAAAAGTATTTGTAGAGCTTAATAGACTTACCAAGGTACTTAGAACTAAGTATTAGTAATTCTCAATATGTACTTGTTCTTACCTTTATGACTGTTTTAATTAGAGATTACTTGCTGTGAGATTTAAAGTTAATATTTTCAGATATGCTCTATTCTAGCATAACTATGCAGTTGCCTTCCTCTGCTCACATAGTTTATACAGCACAGAAATCATAAAGAACAGTTGACCCTTCTAAGCAAATGATGTATGATTACCTGCTAACCACACAGGGAAGAGCTGCACATCCCTTGCAGATATAATGACCTTTATGTTGGTGTCTAGCTACTCTCTCTAGTTAGATGACTATTTAATGAATAATAAACAAATAATTTACCATAAACTTACAGTGGTTTAAAGAACTTTTTACAGAGGATAATTCCCTAAGGGTCAAGTTTGCAAGTTAGGTTATCATTTTCTCATGACCATGGTAAAGATAACTATTACAAAGTACCACATAAACTAGCTAGCCATCCTGCTTCATGAACCTTTCAACTGAGTAGGCTGAAGGGATGAGAGAATGTCACGTGGGCATGTGGTGGCCAGAGGACAATTTAGGAGAGTCATTTATCCTCTTAAAGGATCAAATTCAGAGTATTAGAATTGGCAGCAAGCACCCTTATCTACTGAGCCAGCACTCTTATTTAATTTAAATAGCTCATGTTAATAAGTTCTTTTGTATCACAAAGATTCTTTGCAGAATGTGTCTTGTCTTCTTTATTCCATACATATTTAATTTCAGTTGAATGTAAATTGGTAAAGCCAAATTCATTGAAACCTAAGCAGAAAATTATATTGGAGATGAACAGTTGAGATGAGGGAGAAAATGAACGTAGGTAGCATGCTCAGAGGAGATAGGAGCAGCAAAATACATGCGCAAGGATGCTGTCCATGTCACAGCTTTATATCACTCAAGACTTGGGTTTACAAAGGACACTTGGTTTACTTTGATTCATTGCCTTTAGCATGTTAATTGGCCATAAAGTGATTCTTTTCTCATATCTAGTACTACTTTCATTATCAACTTACTAAGTTTAAGACTGTACCAAGACTACAAAACAGTATCAACAAGTTAATTTTTCTAAGTGAACTAGTGTAAGCTGGTACTTTAAAAACATAAATCCATCCACACTTGTGAGCTGTGCCTGTAATCACAGAACTCCTTCGGTGGGAGGCAGTGGGATTGCCATAAGTTCAAGGCCATGCTGATCTGCATAGTAAGTTTTCAGCCAGCCAAGGCTGCAGTTATACTCTGTTACATGTGTGCGTGTGTGCATGCATATGTGAGTGCACATGTGTGCCTGTGATAGCAATTATACTGGAATTACTGACTCAGATATACTTTGCCTTAATGCAGTCCTCTGATTTGTATTTCTTGTTTGCTCACTTGCCTTCACAGTCTAATTGATTTACTAAATAGTTCTCACAGTATCTATGAGCAAAAAGTATATTTTCACTTTGAGTTGCACCTTGTTTCGGTCTAAGTGTTGTTTGCCTCTTTCACAGTTATCAAGGTTCTAAATCTATAGGTGTTTCACTTCCTGCTTTAGTTTTTATTTCATCACAGAGAGCTGTGTTTTGGATATAGCATGCTTCTCCTGGGGTGAGTGGTTCCTGATGAGGCTCACTTAAAACAACTAAGGCTAAGGAGGAAGGTATTGATTTTCATGTTTAAAATGCTTTAAAAGCAAACATTCCCTCATGTGGCCCAACAATTAAAAGCAGGTTAAATAAGCCAGAAAGGTAGGCTTTAAAGCTACCTTCCCAGCTATAAAGTAACTGAAGAAATCACTCAAGGTATTCCCTTATATAAGTTCACAGTTTCATTATTCTTGCTTGTATGTGAGTAAATTTTTGAAAAATTCAATACTTTCTATAATAAAATTTTAATCTAATTTATGAATGCTTGTCAGCAAGTAGTTTTATATTTGTATTTTATCTTGACTTCATAGTGTAGTCCACTGAGAGCATGCTTGGCTCAAGCAGAGTTCTGTTCTTGGGTCTGGCTTTGTATGTAACACAAGTATGTCATTTTTCCTTCATATGTACCTCATTTACTTCTGCGTGTCTATTGCAGTTGAGACTTCATATGGCAGGTACTGTCTACAGCCTAGAAGGACAGTTAGCAAGTCCACTAATTGTACTTCTGTGGTATAGTCTATTCTCCAGGCTTACTATTTATTGATTTAATTGATGCCTTCTGCTTAATCAGAGGCTTTACCCACATGGAACTATTAAGCTTGGCATATAATGCAAGATCTGTGAAATGTAAACACTGGTCATACTATGAGGACCTATAATCAAGCCAGACCGCCTTCATTTGAAAATGGCCCAGCTGCATGAGATGTAGTTTTCTGTTTGATCTTTTTTGCAGTGGGCTTTTAAAATTATTGTGTTTACTAAGATGTCCACATGCTAATATTTATTATGATAGTTCATCTCCATTTCTGCCATTTGCTACCCACCCTCCTCCCACCTCTCTCCTGTCATATTCATCCTCCAACCCTTGCCGACAAGCTTTATTCTTGCTTTTTCATTTTCTCAATTCTAACTTTCTTTTTTTTTTTTTTGGACTAATCAAAGTCAGACTATACCAAGTGTGCTGCTGAAGCAGCTGGAAATAATCTCCTAGCTTTTGCATTCTTTGGGCAGCACAGTTTGGGAAACACGAATTGTTCCTTCTTAGGATGTTCTGGAGGCCTCACACCCAGGTCTCCTCTGTTCTGTTTGTGGCAGATCCTAAGGGCTCCTAGAGAAGGAGCAGGAGTATCTTTTCTTTCTTTTCTTTCTAAAACTTTGTACTCATATTCTCACCACCACCTTTCTCAGTGCCCTTTGGAGTGCCTCACGAGAGGGAAGTCATATACCAGCCCTGAGCTTTAACTGATCTTAAAGGTTTTAAAATATTTATAGTGCGGAAAGTTGTAAATTATGTTTTAATGTTTAATAATAGGTAAACAGTTCTTATAGTTGATTTATTGTTAAAAGTCATTGAATTTACTGCACAATGCCATCAAAAAGGCCCTATCCTTTCCAAATAATAGCTGTGAATTACAGAAGAAAGTGTGAACTTCATAAAAACATGAGGTTGTATAAATTCTTATTGAAAACAAAGAGAAGAATTAGAACTCAGATATCTGTTGAACATCTCTCATTACTTTGTTTTTTGATACTTTTACCTGTCTCCTTCATCAGAAAGTGAAACCTGTTCCCCAAAACCCTTTTCCTGGTTCAGTCCTTCCAATTCAAGGCACCTCTGATGACAAGCTAATTCTCATAGTAAATCATTTGGCATTTTCCATCTTCAACATTGGAGCCACTCATTTCTCTTAGATTTTTCTGACATTTAGGAGCTAAAAGTGCTATGCACTGTGTAGTTGTGATAAAATTAATTATCATTACACGTAAAAATTTAAATAATGGGGAATTTTTTGGCTGCATTGTTGATATTCTGTTGTATGTTTTTAGTGTTAAAATTTCAGAACTAAAAATTACTTTCAGGAACAATCCAGTAGTATTATAGGGAATTAGATCATTATATGGTTTTAGGGTTAAGTACATATACTTAATAAAAAGAATATATTGTTATATTAAAATGAGTTGACTATTTTTTCATTGTGATTTTAATTGTGGTAAACAGAAAACCACTAAATAGAATTAGAAGGGAATAGACTTACAAAAGCATCAAATTTTTTATTTTAAATATAACTTTTTACTGTTCTTTTTTGATCTTTTTGTAAGATATTGGCATCCTATTTCCACAAATATCTTACATGCATCACAGGTCCACATGTGGTACTCATGTCTCTTCCCTTTGTTACAGTGAATCAGGCAGCAAAGGAAGACACAATGGTTTTGAAGGTTGGCTCTGTTACCATGGCTCCTCAGGCTGACAATCCTCTTGGCAGGTCTGTCCTCAGGAAAGATATTTACCAGTAAGTTGATTTTCTTATGTTCCATCTTGCCACAATTTTGTTCTGCAGAGAAGTACAATGATCAATAAAACTTGCTTGGTGTGGCCTCCAGAAATTTTTTTTTTACTAGAGAGCTTTTGATATTTCAAACTTGGCTTTTCTGATTTTCCTTAGTTGTGGGTTTTTAAATTCATTCAGACAAATCAAGTATTCCTGTGAAGTGTTGATGAACAGCAGAATGTAAGTACCAAGTCATCATGAACTGAAGAAACAGAGCGTGGAGAATTTTAGCAGCCTTCATATTTGACCAAATCTCTAATCACGTAAGAAATGAGGTCCTTTCTAGAACTACCACATCCTACTGGAGTCTTGTTGTATCAAAGTCAAACATTTTCTTAATTTAGGCATAAGCCATTATTTGAAGTGTAGGCTTGTGGATGTCATATGGATCAAAGCTGTAAAGAAAAGCAAACTTCTAAGGAGAAATTTCACAGTAAACACTTTCTGTGAAAATGCCTGGCTCTGGATTTTGTCACCAAGTGTTTGCAAACCACACCAAGCATATGCGGATGACTCTACTGCTGAATGTATGTAATGAGCATGGTAAAAATAATACATAACTTGTACTGAAGTCGCAACTGCTGCCAGACGTACAAGTACAATTGCAAATAATGCCAAGTGAGAAAAGTCACAGAAATACAGTTGAACAAGTAATGCTCTGCCTGCTGGTCTGGATTTCAGATTTCACAGTCTTAGTCTTTTAAGAGCTTAAATGCTTGCAGTTCTCCAATGCATAGATGTCATAACTTTGAAAACATTCGAATTCAACTATTGCATTTACCACCTAGAAGACACAGAGTTTTTACTTTCCCCTTCATTTTAAGACCTGGTCTCACTCCATAGTCCAAGTTGACCCCAAAATCTTGATCCTGCTGCAGTAGCAGCACCACTGTCTCCCAAGCACTAAGATCATGGGTGTGACCACCATACCCACGATCTAGTTTCAAACAGACCATCTTTGAGTCGATATAGTAATTTTATTTATAAAGTTTTCCAATTTGCTCTGACTTACATATTGGTCCTGTCCTTATATTACTATTTATATAGCTTATAGTTTTTATCTCACCTTTTATTTAGTTAAGTTTGTATAAAAACCTAAAGATATCAAAGCTTGGTGAGGTTTTGTCAATTATCTAACCCATCTTTGGGGTTTTAAAAATTAAAAGTAGGAACCCTCAGAAATAATTGTTGCTTATCCAACAGCGAGTTAACCTTACAGCTGTTGGAATAAGAGCAATGGTAACATGCTTTCCAGTAAGACTGAGGCCCAGGCTTCCATCTCTAACGTTGAGGAGGGAGAGGATTAGAAAGGACTTTACATTTTCCAACACTTAGAAGACTTTCCATACATTTATTTCCCGTACCTAAGAATGCATCATCTTTGTTTAGGACCTCTTTTTATTTTTGATGGGAAAAAATGTGTATTGTGAAGTCTGTACCACTAGTGACGTAAACCCTGAGACGCCCTCGCTATACTGTCAAACACTGTAGAATTCTGGAGCCCACAGGCATGCTGGGCCCAACAGTTTTCCTGGAACACTCACATTCTAAGTCATTTTCATGTAACTAAACTAACAAGGTTAACCAAGAGCTCATCAAAAAAAGTATTTCAGGATCTCATTGAGATATTGTGTCACCAACATCAGAGAACAAACAACAGAAGTAGAAGCCACATAGGAATGAAGTAGGAGTGGCTCATTTAAAATAAAAAAGAGACACAAAGCAGAAGACCCTGTGTTCTAGGGCTGTGTTTATTTTTTATGACTATAATAACCATAAATACCAGTGGACAAAGCTGCAGATATTCATTTCATATTGTATGATTCCTGAATATATGAAAGTATCAGAAAACAAAGATCCATAACAAAAGTGGATTACTACTTCTCATGGTGTGAAGTGAGGGGAAAATGGGAGTTGTATTAATGAAAGTATTCATTCTGGAGTAATGAAAATGTTCTTGATTTAGGTAGCAAAATCAGTCCTTAAAATGTGTGAGAACTCGCAGTTCCTGATGTTTACATTTAGAGCAAATAAAAGCAGAAGCTTATCCACATCCTTTGGGGATAGCTATTACATAAATAAGATAATTTACAATCTTGCCCATTGGCAACCTTCAGCCCTTCCTTCCCTAGAGACTAAATGAAAATACCCATCACAATTTTGCCTTGGTCTTTCAGAGAGCATAGCCCTATTCACCTCACTAGCTTTCACATGCATTCATACTACTTAAGAGATATAGAAATTTTTAAAAGCTATATGTCAGAAATTGGGCATAAATATACATGAATACATTATGTAAATATATACACATGCATACATAGCTACATAAATACATAAACATACTCACATATATTTATAATATATGTAATATATGGTTGGAATGTAAGATGGGTATGTAAAAGTCCTGGGCAGTTTTTATTAAGATTAAATATAGTTACCATATGGTCCACCAGTTCTACTCCTATGTATATATATGTCCATACAAACATTTATAGTTAAATTATTTATAATAATTTTAATTTTTTTAAGAGTGAAAACAACCTAAAGACTCATCACAGTGATGAACGAAAAACCAAAATGTGGCATTCCATGTGATTGAACATTGTTCTTCCACAGGAAGAAATGGAGTACTGATAAACATTGTAACATGGCTTGATCTTGTACTCCGTTTACAGCAGGAAAATAAGTTATCCTCAAAAGCTCAACTGAAGGACATTGATCAAATTACACGGGTTATAGTGATAAATTGGCATCAGGTAGAGCCCCAAACACACATGCATCACCCTGTAGCACCTTTGCTAATGGGAAGAGCAAGCCATAAGAAATTGATTTGCACATTTATTGCCACACTAAGGTGTACCAATCCACATAGTATCCACAAGCAAATGTGGCTAGTCTGCCTTTCAAATATGACAAGTCAAGCTGGAATTTTTTTTTACACAAAATACTATTGGATTTTATTGAGAAAAAACTTTTAATACAGATTTCAACATGAGCATTGAGAGTAGGATAACATGTAAGAGAAGGTCAGTAGTACCTGCCCTGGAGTGGGCATGGGTTTTGCAAGAAGAGAGCTTTCTATATGTTTTATTAAGTATAAAATACACAACAGAATTCAAAATGCAGTAAAATACTTCAGTTATGTGTTGCTTAGGCAGTGTGGCAGGCATATTGACGAATATATTATTACAACTCTATTCTACTTTGAAACACCCTTTTCAATATGGCTACTTATAAACTGATTGATATAGTGGCTTATCTTTGTGTTTGGCTCATTCCCACTAAACAGTGCTGTCCTAGAGGGAGAAGCCTATGAGTGCATAGGGAAAGCCCTCTCTTACAGACAAGTAACCAAAGGGGATCAAAGACAACTAAAGCTCCAAATCAGCTCCACCACCGTGGGGCAGTTCCAATTGGATTAGGAGATCTACACTTTATCCTTTCGAACCAGCAAGAAAAGGTGTGCCTCTCACCTCTGTTGGGGTGGGGGAGTAGTATTGAGTTTAGTGCCTCTTTATGTATGTTTTATATATATAATAACAGTGATAAAATGTCAAAGAAGCAGGGAAATGTGACCTGTTAGCAGGAGACAAATTACTCAAAATTAATTCAACAAGAGACAGACCTCCAAATGACACCACTGTTTCCCCAATTGATCTCAGTTTTTTTATATTTTGAGACATGGTTTCTCACTGAACTTGCAACTCACTAATTGGGCTAAACTAAGTGGACATCAATCTCCAGGCATCTACCTGTCTCCACATCCTGAGATTATAGATAGTACTGTCACACATGGCTTTTTGCCTGCTTGCTGAGGATTTGAGCTCTTGTCTGCAGGCACATCTCTGTAGCCCCAAGGGTTTTCTTATTATTATTATTCAATAATATCAAACTATGTGCACTAAGATATGGAGTCTTTCTTCCTACCAGTACTTATTCCAAAGCAAGAACTTCTTTGTGCTGCATTCACTGTTCATATTTAGGTCAATTCTGTTTTAGCCCATTTTTTTCATTATGTGTCCAGCTGTTATCTTAATTAATAGTGAGTCCTGTACATGGTATTTTCTAAGATGTATTTGTGTTTACTTATTCGTTATTCATGTATTGTGTTCATCTCCTCATATCATATTCAAAAAACAAATTCCATTTTTAAACTAATATTTTATACACATAGATCCAAAGATTATTTTAATACTGATTTTTGTTTTGAACCAGCTAGATATTCAACATTTTTACAAACTCTCTTAATGTTCTTTGAATATTTTTTGGTTAGACTTCTCAGACTTGAAAACATTATTTACATGATAAAATGTAAAAGCAAACGTGAGTTGTCTCAGTGAGAGATCTAGTAGGTCTGTCCTTAGGAATGAGAACGTCACTTGGTAGTTGGAATTATTGTAATGTTCTGTGTTACCATTTGAACCAGGAAGGCTATATGAGTCACAAGTTAACTATCCCAGTAATATTTAGAATATTTAGTATGTTCTATTCTGAGGCTGTAATGTACCACACATTATGACATTATTCCTTTTTGTAGTTTGCTAAAACTTATCTTCTGGTCTGTTTTAATAGAGAGCTGTAGTTTCAGATGCAGTATTTAGATTCAATTATATAAATTCTCCCCACATATGCTCTCTTTCCTTCTCTCAGCCTCTAGATTCATTTTAATTCTCTGAATATACAGATGTTCTGAGAATGATGATTGTGTTAATTTTTGTCAGGGTATGTTTCCTTATCTAGTACTGTTATATTCCCTAGTCCTACAAATGTGCTGTACTGTTGGTTTCAGGTGACTCCCTTTTACAAGTCAGGTTGACGCTGAATAGTGGGTATTTAGAGTGACTTGCCATAAAGCTCTGTTTGAAAATACTGTGGGTGGAGTTTTAGTCCTTGTCATGATCTTCAGCTGATCCAGTTGAGGGCTTGAGATTTGGCTCTGACTAAAGTAACTACTCTTTTGTGGCTTTCTGTAACAGGATATAAATTTCCATGAATTTGTGTCTGTTTGCTGCCAAAAGCTTCTTCAATAACTGTCTCAAAATGACTAAGTTCTACTGTCATAAATTGTAGAACATGTTTAAAATATGTTTTCCCCTTTTATTGAGTTCTTTGCTCTTTTTAATTTACATTGGAAAGAAGCTACAGAATATTAGGATATGCTTCAGATCCTATCATGAGTTTCTTAATTGGAAAAAAAATCTACCTTGCAGTTCTTTGAAACACCCTTGGGTTATATGAAGTGCACCGGATATGGGATCCATCAAGTCCTGGTCTGAACCTCCTGGTCTGAACCTTCCATTAAGGCACTAATGTTTTCAAGCCAATTTGACATAATAAATGTTACATTTATGGGCTTAAACCTAACAGAGAGGAAACATAATGTACTTTTAAAAATATACCTGAAGGATCAGCAAGATGGCTCAGCAAGTAAATAGCTCGTCACCAGTCCTGACCATCAAGTTCAATTCCTGGGACCCACATAGTAAAGGAGATAACCAACTTGTCAGAGTCGTCTTCTGACCTCCACTTCCATCCACTCACACACCTACCACAGCACACCAGAGAAGGTTGGAATTAAAGACAGGTTAAATAGACCTTAAAATCATTTTAAGACTTTAAATCTCTGGAATATTTGGCATATAATGCATGTGTACCATGGCTACTGACATGCAAAATAGAAAAATGGTAAAATAGTGTTAGGTTTTCTTAAATGCCTGATATAAAATAATTGAATGTTATAATTAAATAGTATCCTGTATGTTTGTTTCCTATATGTGTTCATTGATGAAAGGATGGGTACATAATACATCATACATTCCTTGTTCTTAAAATATCTTTTTAGGGCGGTGGTGGTGCACGCCTTTAATCCCAGCACTTGGGAGGCAGAGGCAGGTGGATTTCTGAGTTCGAGGCCAGCCTCGTCTACAGAGTTCAGGGCTATACAGAGAAACCCTGTCTCAAAAAAAAAAAAAGAAAAAAGAAATAAAATATTATTTTAGTGACCTTATAAATGTGAAATGCTGTTTGAGCCACTTATATACAGTTTTAGCCTGTATTGACTAGTGTCCATTTACAACCAGAGTCTTTACCACAAAGAAGCTAATTAGAAGGAAAATTAAGAAGCAAGGATCATACACATATTCACTACATATGTACAGTAAATTACCTGTTTATTTCATGTATGAGCGTCTGATGAGCCACAATGAGGTGGCATAGTGCCTTAGAAAGCATCCTTGTACTTCTCCTGCCCTGGCAACCAATAGTTGTCTTCTGCAGGGTAAGTGTGAAGGACAGCTTCCTTCCCATGCATGCTTCTCTTTCTTTATTACAGTGTGCACTGGCATTAGTGTCCTAGGTTAAACACTATAGTTCTTATGCTCTTAGAAAGGCTTATCCTTTGTTTAGAAGCTGTGTATCCTCTTCATTGAAACCAGGCCTTAATCTGGTATGTTTTTGTCCTGTAATTTCTAACCCTGAACTTTGATAAGAGCAAGATACCAGAAAAGTAGTTCATGTTGACAAAAGTACTAAGGAAACACAGCCCTGATTGTCAAGGTAGGTAAAAATGACCATAGAGTGTTTTCTTCTTATTTGTCCTTGTTTCATTCTTGAAGTAATAGTTCCCACAGGAGAAATACTAATTGCTTGAACACAGCCACAGTAACTCTCCCCAGACCCCTGTAGCCTTCACATCTGTTCATAGTAGCCTATATGTCAAAGATTAACAGTATTCTACCCTTTATGATCATTGGTAACTTTCAAGAAAACTAAATGCCAATTTCAGTTTTTAATTTGTAAATGTTTTTTCCTTAACCTGTGTTTGCCATCTATAAATTTTCTTGTCACAGATTATGAACCAAAGCAATACAGTAAACAAAAAATATAAGTCAATAATTTTGAGCAAAGTCAAAGCATAATTTTAACATAAATTCCTCATATTTCATTATCAAGTAATAGATACTTATCCTTAGTGCTATTTTCACCCAAATCCCCTAGCATGCCAGTAAGCCTCAATAACTGGAATTATAACTTTAGCATTGCAACCGTTTCTAGCCATATTATTTAAGGCTTTAGTCATTTAGTTATAACTGTCATAGACATATGTATTTGGCATTTAAAGATCACAGAGCACAGAGCTACAGGAAATAATGCTTTGAATTCTGGGCTGCTTTTCCTTTCATTGAGTTGCCTGTCATCCAGGTATGGGTTTGATGAACTGACACAAAGATGAAAGAAGTTCCCATGTCATCTTATCAAATACACTGTGCACAGCACGTCTTTGTGTTGAGCACAGCTGCAGTCACTGTGCGATGAATAGAATCCATGAAGCTTATGTTCAGTGAAACGTAGCCTCAGTATTTTCAGGTGATTTTAATGAACACCTGATAAAACTGAGGTATAGTACCACGGAACTTGGAATTTTCCCAAATCTAGAAAAAAATAAACAAATGCACGGGTTTATAGAATTGTAGCATCCTTTGTTCAGCTTAGTGGCAGAAGAGACATTAATGAAATGTTCAAAGAGATAATTCTTTAAATTGCTTTCATTCTGGTAAACATTGTCAAGATACATTATAAACATACTTAAATTTTGAAATAAGAAAAATTGAATATAATTGAATATATATCTATATATCTTTATCTATATCTATATATACTTTCCTAGTTTGTATCACATTAGATAGTCTGTGAATTTTTGCTTTCATCTGGATTTGTATTTGTCTAATTTCAATTATTTTACCTGAAAATACATCATCAGAAATGTAGTATTCTTTAAAAACAAACAAAAAAACCTGACAGTATACCAGAATCATTTGTATACTGTCCAGGTTCAAAAATTGTCATATGAGAAAGATATTTTCTGAAATTTATTCTTGTACTAAAAGTATATAATTCAGGCTCAGGTAAAAAGCTAACTCTATGAATCTAAAGTAACATTGTTGAAACTTTTCAATTTTGGATGAATTTGCCTGCTATATAGAATATGGAAACACAACTTTCAAGATTCCTTCTCCTTTTTAAGTCTTTGGAGAATAAATGGGATCATCCAATTCCAGTACCTTCTCCGTGTGGCTGCAGGGCTGTGTGGTGACTGGAGGCATAGCCCAGTGCTCCTCAGCAGAGCAGTAGGTGCTCTCCCTCCTGCTGAGAACTGCAGCATCCAGGAGCATTTCTCAACAAGGGACTTCTTTTAAATGTGTCTGGTCACCTCAAAGGCTATGTAGACCATTTCCTGCCAGTAGGATTAGAGGAAGGAAGCACCAGGCCATAGTGTTTGATGTGTGATATACTGTAATTCTTTTCATGTGTTTGGTGGCTTTTATATGATGATCAGTGTTCTGCTACCAATTGTGACCCTGGTGTGGTCCAGGTTATTAAAGTTCAGACATCTTTAATGTATAGGTTTATAACATATCTAGCAACATTGTTGTAATTGAGAATAGATTTATGTTACATAACCAACTGTCATCTTCATTAAAATATTTATGTTTTATAATTGAGTAATTTTCTTAGTGACTGTGATCTTAGTGTCTAAAAGAGATGATTCTGTGCTGAGACTGCCAATTCCTACTCTACTAGAGACTCTCACATGCTCCTCAGGCCTCCGTGGTTTAGCTTCTAAACCTGGTATTTAAATGGGCATTTTTCCCTATAGTATTTTATGAGTATATATAAAGTTCAAAATGGAAAATTGCTTCACAGTGTATATTAATTGCTGCTTTTATTACTATTAGAAAGTACCTGAGAAAAAACATCTTAGAGCAAGAAACATTATTTGGGCTTATGGTTTGAGGCTGTGGAAGCCCATCATTGCGCCTTAGCAGTAGGAGCAGCTCAAAGCTCTAATGGAGGGAGGAATCATGAAACTGCATGCCCAAATCTTGGCAGACCAAGAAGCAAAACATGGGTGTCAGGAAGAGCTCCTGGTGAGGTGGCAGGAGTCTGAGGCAATTAGTTCACACCTCTGCAAACCTGACAGCAAACAGCAGGAAATAGAACCTGGCTATAAACCCACACCAATGACCCAGTTCCTCCAGCAAGACTCCACCACCCTAAAGTTCTACAACCTCCCCAAACTATACCACCACTGGCAAGTCAAGCTTATCCACACTGGAGCTGTGCCTTTAAAGAACATTACGTGATAAACTGCCTTGGATTTAGGGTGGCTTATTTTGGGGGCATAAATAAGAAAGATCATAAATTATTTATAGTTTCACTGACTTAAACACTATTAATGTTTAATTGTAGACATTGACTTAATGTAATATTCATGTAGGTAAATTCTCTGCAGCCATCATTAAGGATGGTATGTATCCCACTTATTAACATATAATGTGATGTAAGTGTTGTTTAGTTATTCAATAATAAGGTCTTAACTATGTATGTGTTATCATCTTGTCTTTTAATTTGTCTGTGTGAATGAAAAATGGCCTGAAAGCTTTAAGAGTGATACTAATAATTTATAACTGTTCCAAATCTTTTGGCTAGATCAGATTAAGGTGGCTTTATGGCTTTATTTTGTATATATTAATATTTTCATTATTATATACAAAATATCCTAATTTTTAATTTGTCAATAATTTTTCACTTGAGGTTAGGGTTATGATTAGATTTCTTTTCCCAGTTCTATCAACATTCTCTAGTCAGATTAAGCAAGTATGTCAAAATATTCAACTATTATAACAATAATAATGGTATTCCAAATTTGTATTCAGCAAGAATTGGTAGATGTGTTATACTTGTTTCCTGCACATTAATTTATGTAATCCTTATACTGTCTTAATTTGGTTGTTGTGTTATCATAATATTATAAAAGAATATTTAAGCTGCAACTTAAGCCTGCACAGCTTACTACCAAGAATCTCAAACACCTAGCATGTGCTTCCCATTCTGATCCTTTTCCATTAATGTGAACCTGATTTTAAAAATGATCTTCATTCACCTATCCACAATGACATAAAGGCCTTCACAACCTCAACTCAACCAGAGTACTACACCTGCATCTGTTATATCACAATCCTTCAAATGTACTTCTCAGTGCTAAAACTGTGGAAATAATCGTAAAACTGCTTGGCATTCTCTTGAGGCTGGAAATGAGATGATATTGTTAAGGGAAAAATGCTTTTTCTCGTCTCTGCATTCTTTCTTAGTGTTTCATTGAAGTTTTTAGTAAATAGCTTAATGTTTATAAATTTGACAATCTTCTGCTTCTTACTCTCTGTGACTAATTTTATGGCATTTGTGGTTTTGAAAATCCTTATAGATTATAAATTAACACAATTTTATTTTTAAAGGAGTTAGGTTGTTGAATGCCAAGTCTGTTTTTCTTTCCAATATTTTTGTGTTAAATCAGTTCTGGTCTATAGCCTTGGCAGTACTGTCTTTATCTAGTTTGACTTGAAGCCTTACAATTTCCAACCAACTACATAACACAAATTTATTTCAGTAAAATGTTAAACATTGTCTTAGTCAGGGTTTTTATTCCTGCACAAACATCATGACTAAGAAGCAAGTTGGGGAGGAAAGGGTTTATTTGGCTTACACTTCTACATTGCTGTTGATCACCAGAGGAAGTCAGGACTGGAACTCAAGCAGGTCAGGAAGCAGGAGCTGACTCAGAGGCCATGGAGGGATGTTTCTTACTGGCTTGCTTCTCCTGGCTTGCTCAGCCTGCTCTCTTATAGAACCCAAGACTTCCAGCTCAGGGATGGTACCACCCCTTTGATCACTAATTGAGAAAATGCCCCACAGCTGGATCTCATGGAGGCATTTTCCCAACTGAAGCTCACTTCTCTGTGATAACTCCAGCCTGTGTCAAGTTGACACACAAAATTAGCCTTTACAAACATTTTATATGTTGTTTCTAATAGTGTTATATATAGAACACAGGCAACAAGAGATTGAATTTATAGTCAAGGTATGGCTTTGTTTCATGTCTCATCCCTACAGTATCAGCATGGTAGAGTAGAGGCTGTTGTGACCCTGTGGATGGTGATCTCCTGAGATACACTTGAAGGCAGCAGCAGGTGCTCTTTTTTATGTGCATCAATTTTATGTAATAAGTGTTTTTCATTACAAACACTTTATAGTTTGATAGTAGAATCAATATGGAATGAAAGTATGTAATTAAAGAGAACAAAATGTAAATGATACGAGAAGCATATTAATAAAATGAATATGGTAAGATAGGAAAGGAATTGTCTTTATTAAAATGTTGTATTGCAATTTGGAATGCCTGAAATACTTGCGGTCCAGTTAATTAGGTTGTAATTTGTCTTTACAAATGCCTCCGTTGGTTTTTTTCTCAATATAGAATCTAGTTAGCAGGTTAACTTGTAACAATAAATTATTTTAAAGACTCCACATTTACAGACTCTGTCAGGATTTTAAATGCTTACATCAGAGAAAGGGAGGGGGAGTGGTATTGTTGAAGCCTAGCTGAGTCCTCCTGGATCAGACTGTCCATTTGGGAGTCTGACATTTTCTCCAATCTTCTCAGCAGTTCTTCTGCAGCTGAAGACAGTCTTGGTCTAAACGACTCATACAAGAACCCAGTCTGCCTATTTACTCTCTAGATTACTGTCTTTCGTAGAGACTTTGTGATAGAGTGTAGACATTTAATTTATTCAAGATATGAAAGTTGTACTTGGTTTTACATTCCTATTTTCTGGATTGTTTAGCATTTTATAGATCTCAGTTGACCTATAAGTGAATAATCTTTGCTACTTTATGTTGAATTCCCACGATATGCCTATTCAGCAATGAGCAGTAAATGGTTCAACATGAGCTGCTCCTTGTGTAAACATACAAAAGGCCTGTCCCAGACTAAATCAATTTAAAAAGGAAAACATTAAAGCCATGTTTCCTGTTATACACTTAAAGTCATCTTTGGTTCCTTATGATTACATTATTGACCAACTATTACAGACTTGAGTTTATCCTCCCATACCACCTGCTGAGTAGTTCAAATGGTGTGGGAGGAGAGTTTTGGAAGGCCAAAGCAATTACAATTATATAACTCCTACGTGGTAGCTGATAAAGCAGCTTTTTGTGTGAAGAATAAGGAAGTTAAGAGAGTTGTGCTTCTTCCTCTTTCCTGGTCCGATTGCTTGGTTTCAAAGGCAGCAATAGGGATAGAGCAAAGTTCATAGAACATTTTAGAAGCACGTGGAGCTGAGACAGGAAAATTGGATTTCTTTCTTGATAGCAAACGTGTAGGGAAAGGAAGCAATACTATGAGCCTTTTTACTGTAACATATTTACCTTATAGTCTTAGAATGGATTTTGGTCATTTTAAGCATTCTAGTCCTTACTGATTTACTAGTAGTATATATTCTTTGTAAAAAATTGAAAATAAATTATTGACATAATTTAATATGAGGGAAAGGTTGACTTGTTTTTATAAGTCTCAAAAAGCATCTCTGTCAAATTTACTACAGAAAAAATCAAACCAAACACAGTTGTTATATTAACTACTTCCTTAAAATACCAACACTAATGACCAGGTGTCATACTTTTGTAGTTTCTAATAGAAATATGCAATTTTTACTTAAGAAAGCAAATTGGAAATATATTTAAGTGTCCCGATTTTGATATCTTAGTTGCTCAGAAGTTATTGAAGAAACTGTCTGGCAAAGATGCGCATATATTTTTAGTTGACTTAAATTTTCCGTGATAAACTTTTTCTTAGCCTGGAAAGTAGAAATTTATTATTTTCTAACCAACATACTATTATAAGTGTTCTAGGCTAATAAAAATGTGGTTTGAATTAATTAAGGAGCAGTGTTTTTCTCAGTTGCTTTGCTACTTCATTTATTGTTTGGTTTTGATTTTCCAGTCCTAATGCCTACTCTCTGTGGCTGAGCTCTAGTCATTGCATGTCTACTCACAGTTTAGGCTGAGGTTAAGGACAGTCAAAGAGCATGATTTATTTTCCCTCACAATACATGTTATGGTGTATCAACCTCTGCCCCCACACACATGTTCATGTTCTCATAATCATAATTAACAGGAACTCGGGCTTCCTCTGGATAGCTGTGTCACCCTGTCACTTCTGTATTCTAGTAGGCAAGATTAAAATGGCCTTTTTTTTTTTTTTTTCACAATAAGCACCTTTTAGGCCATGCAGTGCCATTCTCCACAGCTGTGCCTGGTTTGGACCCTTTAAACTCTACCTACTGAAATGTGGTTACTGAAGGGTGATGGAGCTCTGGCCTTCTCCATAGTAGCTGTTCAGAGCTTTCTTATAGTTTCTGGATTTGCTGTTGCCACATCTTCAGGCCTTTGTTCACTTGTGTGAAACATTTCTTCATTTGTATGAGGAGACAGGGCTGTGTAGAACTTACCTAAGTACTTCCTTTTTCTTCCCTGAACTACCATGTCTATGGTAGGTGGTCCTTGTGTGTGTGTGTGTGTGTGTGTGTGTGTGTGTGTGTGTAGTAGTAGTAGTAGTAGTAGTAGTATTCTGTGCTCAGTCTTTTCCCACTGCTTCTAAATTGCCCACTAGCTATGAGGGATTTGTAGAATATAGTATGGATTTGATAGCCTAACACTAGGAATGATGAAGGACTTGGCTGCTTCCCACTTATGGCATTATATTAGTGATTTGTGTTGTCAGGATGTTAAAATGGGTCGTTTTTTACATCACAGAACTCATATGAGGAAAATTAATGTTATGTTTAGGGAGGAGATGAGAGGATATCCTTTATCTAAAGCTATGTTGAACAGAATAAGAAATACCTTCTCAGAAGAGAAATAGCCAGGAGAGAGTTTTGTTTTGTTTTGTTTTGTTTTTGTACAGAAGTTGGAGGCTCCTGACTCTGCAAACTGGGCTTAGCTTGCACCGTTGTTTGTTACTCTGCTCAGCATCATAGTTATGTTGCCCTTCTTATGGCAAATATCTTACTTTTTTATCCTTTTATTTTTCCCTTTTGCTAGACGTTCATCTATTGTTTGACCTTGTTGATCATCTCTTATCATTTCGCTAATTCCTGCTCTTATACCCTACTCTCCTGAGTTTCTCCTGCTTTATTATGTGCAGTCGTGAGTTCTGGCCCTGGCTTCCTCACCAACACTAGTAAGTTAAACAGTATGTTTTCCTCAAGTGCCATCTCCACTCTATCCAGTGCCTGTAGTGCATAAGATTAGAATTGTTTCTTTATTAAATTTTTAACTAAGGAATAAATAATTTAGAAATGTCTTTTAGATTTCTGAAAATAAGGAGTTTTGCAGGTTCTCTTCAGTAAAGCATTGAGGGTAATTTTATTGTGCTCACAGGCTACAGTCTGTCTGATGTTAATTGATTGAAATGCATTGAGGTGAGCTTAATGCCAGGAGGGAAACAGTTTTTAACTGTAAGTTGCCTTCATTCCTTCTCTTTTCATGTAGTCACTTCTGTCATGTTATCTGGTTGGGTTTTAAATGTAAGTGATTCTGTCTTTACTTGTAGTTCTGCAGGACTCTAATATTTTCATTCTCAGCCGAATCATTCTGCTTAAGATGCAAACTGGGGCTGTTAAGCAGCCATGTTTCTTACTGTTTGGCCCAGGGTTGGTGATCTCTAAGGCCCTGGTTTTTCTTCCTATTTCTGTTGGGCCCCATTCAAGGCCGCTGAATACTAGGTGACTGATAACACTTGTATCTCTTTTGTGGCTCTTTTTACTGTAACTCTCATCTGGGAGAAAGTCTTTAAATTGAAGTTGAATCCAATTCAGGAAAATTTGTCTTAGCTTTTGCCTCCATCTGATTAACCTAGTTTATTAACTAATTTGATCATTCATCTTGATTGTCAAATTAGGGCGAACATGACTATGATAGTATATTAGTAAACAAATAACCATAGAATATGTTTACTTTTTTCACTGCCTTCTCAGGAGAGCCTTAAACTTAGGAATTCTTCGAGATCCTGGATCAGAAATTGAAGACAGACAGTACCAAATAGACCTGCAGTCCATCAATATCGGTACTGCCCAGTGGGATCAACTCAAACCAGAGAAAGGCAGTGGCTCAGGAGGAGTGCCAACAGAGAGTGAGAGGAACTCTCAAAACCCAGCCCTGGAGTGGAACATGGCCAGCAGGTAGGAAAGGCCTGTGAATTGGCTCACACTTCTAATCTTGTTATTAGGTACTCTTAACAAACCCAACCCATATATTTTTGTGTTGGTACTACTTTTCCTGACACACATGAATCTGCTGGCTCTCTGCAGGCAGGTCCAGACTGAGAGGAGAGAGAACCAGGTCCAGCAAAGTCTCTAGATCTAGTCTCGGATCTCCTGCTGTCAGGAGAATAACCACCCTGAGCTGGGAGTCTGTCAAAGCAGGAACTAGTTTAATTGTATCAATCTTTTTGTTTATAAAGGGCTGAGAGAGGAGGTGGGGTTTTTTTGCTGAGGTGAGATGACATAGGGGGAAGGGAAAGGTAAGGTGATAGGGTATGGGGTGACTGACAGAGCCAACAAAGTTATTCCGTGTCAGCAGTAGCTAGGCAAAGGCAGGCTTAAGCAGGTCATGCTGAGTCACTCCAGTGCGGAAGTGACTGAAACAGTTTTCAAAACTGGAGCCAGGCTGGAGTTTGTCCTCAAGGCCTAAACCAGGGCCAAAATGGGGCCCAACATGAATCCATTTTATAACTATAGCTGTTTTGTTTTGTTTTTATAAATAACTGAAAATGGTTATTCCTGGACCTCTGACATAATATAAACTAGGCACTCAAAGAGGGTAAATCCTATTATTTTACATTTTCTAGGGAAATCTCTGTCATTTTCACTATGCTCTTGCAAAGCTAGGCAGTTCCTGTTCTTCTCTTTTAGATGGGCTGGTGCTTTCATAGCCTTAGAGCCCAAGTCTAGGTCAGCAGTTCACTGCTGCCTGACCCCAAGTCTGTCACTAACCTCTGCTGACACTTAGAGTTTTGGTTCCTTTGTAATCTTTTTTTGACAATAATTGATTTATAAAATTTTAAATTTTTTTTTTAAAGTTTATCATTACTTCAGATGTTTGCTGTGACAGATAGCACAGAAGAAAAGCTCTCAAAGCACAGCAGAAGGATGGCTATTGTTTTGATGAGATTTCCATTTTCCTGCTTTTCTATTTAGTGTCACTGATTTAACTCATCACATAAGTGAGGAAAAAAATAAATGATAGGGACAAGTACCTTTTCTTTCCCACAGTGCTTCAGTGTTTGTAGCCACTTGGTTTGCTGCCATCACTTCCATTTGAGATCATTGTAATGCACCTCGCTTCAGCACTCTCTCCAGCGTGCATCACGTTTCATGTTTCTCACATTGGTCATTTTATGGAATTTGAGCGATTAGACTGTAATTATGGTGTCTCTTAGGATCTAAACCTCTCCTCTGTAGTCACAGATTTTAATACTTCTTCCTGTTGCTCTCTACTTACCAGATCTCTTAATTCTTTAAAATTGACTTTCTTGAAATCCAATACTTATGTGTCACAGAACCAGATGATCCAATTTGCTTTTTTGGCACATACCATATAAATCACTGCCCACTGGAAGTATAACAAAAGACGTTAGTGCTCTCTAGGCTATCCTGAATAGTTTTGTTTTTTTGGGTTTTTTTTTTTTTTTTTTTTTTTTTTTAAGATATAGAAAGATTTGTACTTTATCTACATTTTCACATGAGGTATAAGTTATACCAATTTTCTGCTTTCAAATTTATCATTTTAACATAAGGGACTAATAAAGTTTTATTTATAGAGAATATTAAATTAATTTTAAAGGAAATTTAGAGTTGTGGCTTCTAGTCTAACATAAACATACTGATATATTATTTCATAAAATGAAAACTAAAACTGCAGAGTCACTTGGAATATGTATGCCAGGGGAAGTTGTGTTTTTCAGTGGTGTTGTTAGTTTAACTTTCTGCCATGTAGAGAGTACTTCCTTCGAATTACTAGCCAATGTGGGTATCAAGCAGAGATTACTGAGCAAAGCTGGAAATGTATAAAGTAGAATGAAAAGAGACTGGAAGCTACGATGGAGATGACGTGCTGCAGGCCAAGTTCCGAGGTGTTGTTTCCCCAGTCCAGTCACTGAGCTCTGGTTCCTCATTTCTCTCACAAGACTGAGAAGGAGCTTTCCAGTTTACAAGCTAATTTGGGGAAGCATTTGCTTTCACATACACATGCTGTTTAGTAGACAAAGAAGGCTTTAATATCCAGATTAGTATTCATAAACTGAAAAGGATCTTAAAGCTTAAAGTAAAAAGAGTTTAAGAGCTGAGCACCATGTCTCACATCTGTAATCCCAAGACTTGGGAGGCTGAGGCAGAGGCAGGAGGATCACTGCAAGCTCACTGTCAGGCTTATCTTACAAAGGAAATTCCAAGCAAGCCAGACCTACAAAGGGAGACGGGAGAATTTGGTTGAGGGCAAGGGGCAAAAGGAGATTGTCTTTGTCAAATGGAACATACAATGTATTAAAAATAGGAAATTAAAATTATTCCAAAAATAGAAAGATCATTGATAGTAACAAAAGAGATAGGAAATTTTGCAAGACAAATAGAGTTCTAAACAGAAAACATCATAAGACCTAGTGATATTGTTAGGAAATTGCTTGTTATGTGAATTTATCAGAAGTTCTTTTGTCTAGCAGTTTTTTGAGACCTTACAGAAGTGACTGTAAAAACCAAACAGACTCTCTCAAAACAATGGTGAGACTTTGCTGTGTGTGTTTGTAGTACAAACTTGAACAAAAGTTAAAGTTTTCCTTGAAAAACAGCAAGCGAATAATACTTTTCTGTTTTCATTTTTTAATGAATAACAATTGTTTGCCTTATCTTTTTAGCATACAGCGTCATCAAGAAAGGAGAGCAATTTTGACACCCATCTTGACAGATTTTTCTGTACGAATAACTGGAGCACCTGCCATCATTTTCACCAAAATAATCTCCCAAGAAAATGTGCATATGGAGGTTAGAATGGAAGAATATGGACTCCAGTTTAGTCTGGGTAGTGGGTGACTCTTCTCTGTGTGTTACAGTTTCACTGCTTCATCCTGTATCCCATCACATTAGTTCATTGATAATGATAATCACCATCAAGGTGACTTTAGTAACTGAATGTTACAGGTGAGGAAGCTGAGGCACAGCTCCCATTGGCTACCAGTTCTGCAAGAATCCTTTTATAGCATTTGTGTTTACTAAATAAGCATTTTTAGTTGAGTTACAAGTATTTTCAGCTCACCATGCATATATTAGCTTATAACCTATTGTTAAGTGAAAGTGATACTTCGTAGTACTTTAAAACAATAGAAAGCTTAGATTCCTTCTCTAAATTTTTGAAAAATAATTTTTGTATAATCTCATTTGAGGTTTATAATATTTGTTATGGCAAAAGTTAGGCCTACTTTAGTTTCTGTTTTAATTAATTTTTTATTTAAAAGTTTTTATTTAAAAGTTTTTCATGTAATATAGTTTAATCATATTCTCTTTTTTTCTTCCCCAACTCATTCCAGATTCTCCTTACCTCTCTGTTCACCCAGCTTCATCTTCATGTTCATGTTTTCCTCCTCTCTCTCTCTCTTTCTCTCTCTGTCTCTCTCTCCCTCTCTCTCTAACAAACAAACAAACAAACAAACAATAAGCTGGGCATGGTGTCCCAGGCCTTTAATCCCAGCACTTAGGAGACAGAAGCAGGTGGATCTCTTGAGTTTGAGGCCATCCTGGTCTACACAAATGAGTTTCCGGACAGTCAGTGCTACATAAAGAGACTTGTCTCAATAACAGAATAACAGCAAAAGAAGGAAGGAAGAAAAGAAAATCTTTTAAAAAATCATGATCACATACACAAAAAAACACGAACCATGAAGTCCTTTTTAGTGGGGAGGGGACAACTACCATAAGCATAGTGCTCAGCCTAGACTGATTCCTATGTCCACCGACACTCCATTGAAAAAAAGTTCATTTTTTCTTTCCCTACAGGAATCAGCTGAAAATAGCTTTTGGATTAGGGACAAGCTTTTGTGTGGCACTTCCCTTTTCCATCTGGGGCTGAGGTCACAGGCTCTGTGTCCTGTGTGTCAGTTCTGTGTGTCAGTCCTGTGTGTCAGTTCTGTGTGCTGGTTCCCTGCTGCTGTCTTCCACCTGCTCTTCCTCAGAGACCCCAGAACCTTTAGCTGGGGAGGGATTTCATGAAGACAGCCCATTTGGAGATGAGTTAGCCAAGGTCTCTTACTCACTACACGAGCTACTACAGCGGCAGGGTCCAGGTCCAGGTGTCATGTGGGGAGTCACTAAAGGATGGAGATGCTCTGGAAAGAAAGGCTGAGACAGGCAGCAGGGAAGAACTGAGACTGAGTCTTCCTTCACCAAGAGGCTAAGTTTCTATGGAATGGAGGAGGACTAGGAGCAAGAGCTAATTTGGTTTCTTCATAACCCTAAAAGTTGTATAAGGAGTAAGTCTTATAGCTGGTTTTTTAATAACACAACTGGTATAGACTTTATGCAACACCTAATGAGGGACACACCCAAACTGAAAATGAGCCAAGACATACACTTGAACACATTAGAAAACTGTTTAACTTCCTGTTTATATTTGCAATAAATTTAAATATTGAATCTAGCCATGTAGTGCCCACATAGTACACTTGCCTGCTATGGTGTAAAGCTATGAGTTTGTCCACCAAAACCACCACAAAATAAAAGATGAGTAAATAACCAACAACAAGAAAAAAACAAGCAAACAGACAAACAAAAAAAAAACTAACAAAACCACAAAATCTCTTTAAACTAAGAACTTTTTGTCTAGAAGTATTCCTTTCTTTCTTTCTTCCTTCCTTCCTTCCTTCCTTCCTTTCTTTCTTTCTTTCTTTCTTTCTTTTTTTTTTTTGGTTTTTTGAGACAAGGTTTCTCTCTGTATAGGCCTGGCTGCCCTGGAATTCACTCTGGAGACCAGGCTGGCCTCGAGAAATATTCCTTTCTTATATTCTTTTTTTTAATTTGCCTATTTATTTTATGTGTATGAGTACCCTATAGCTGTACAGATGGCCGTGAGCCATCATGTGGCTGCTGGAAATTGAGTTCAGGATGGCCCCCGCCGCTCGCTCAGGCCCCATCTCTTCGGCCTGCTTGCTTTAGTGTGAATACACTGTAGCTGTCTTCAGACACAACAGAAGAGAACATCAGATCTCATTACCAGTGGTTGTGAGCCACCATGTGGTTGCTGGGATTTGAACTCAGGACCTTCAGAAGAGCAGTCAGTGCTCTTACCTACTGAGCCATCTATGCAGCCCCCCTCTCTTACATTCTTAAGAACTTAACCATCACAAAGTTAAGAAATGAAAATAAAAATATCTCAAAGCGCTAACATAATTCTATCCCAGCTTAATTAACTGGTAATTTGATTTGAAGGCCTTAGTAACAATTCCTCATTTCCAGGTGAACAGGCCAGGGAGCAGGAGATGGAATGCTCTGTGTACAGCCTGGGCTTACAGCTCACTGGTTTTTCTCCTGTCATCTGGCTGCCTTGTACTTTTCTCATTTGTGTGGAATAAGTGCCCCAGTTCACCTGCACACTGTTCTAGACAGGAAACTGTCAAGCAGATCATTACAGCAGGAACTGGAGTAGAATGTACCCTTGTCACTACGTTTTTAAGCTGCTTAGTCTACCCACTGCATTTCATGCTGTTCAGCACTAGATTAGGATTGATCATCCTCTAATTATAGGACATGTGTTACTAATACAACTATCATTTTTATGGAAATTTTTATAACTTTAAGTCTTGTTATAATGAGAAGACAATTTAAAAGAAATACTTCTAGCTGGGCAGTGGTGGCACACACCTTTAATACCAGCACTTGGGAGGCAGAGGCAGGCGTATTTCTGAGTTCGAGGCCAGCCTGGTCTACAGAGTGAGATCCACGGCACCCAGGGCTACACAGAGAAACCCTGTCTCTAAACATTAAAAAAAAAAAAAAAAAAAAAAACCTCTAAATCATTGTCTTCTTTTTCATCATGGCTTAGGAAATAAAATAAATATAATAAACAAATACAAGAAATTTGTGAAAGAAATTTTATAAGGAAAATAATCATGCCAGACATGATGTTCTTTATAGCTTTGTTAAAAGCAGCTCTAAACTGTCTGGTGTGTATTTGGGCCAGCTACAGTATCCTTAAGTCTATTCTTTTATGACCTGGATAAGGAGGCATGTGCAGGCATTTGAACACTGTCTGCATGAGTCAGGATTTGTGCTCATTAACTGAAGCTTCTGCATTGTTTTTCTTTTGTTTACCTCCTCTGAGTGCTTTCTACTGATAAATGTTCAGGTGACACATTTATGAAGAATAGCTCCCAGTAAGTGGCACACATCTGCCTCTTGCTGCCAAGGTTCTGGCAGTTAAAGAAGAGAAATTAGTGTCGATATCTTTTGTTTCAGCCTTTTACTTTGTTATAAATCATTCATTGTAGTCTTTGGCTAATGTTTATACTATGGTGTTTCTTATTTGAACTACCTACCTTTAGTATCCTATTTTCATCTGTCCAAGTGACATTAGCCTTGAAGGCCACTGTAATCTTGTAGGGAGGTGTTCTTGATGAGGTTCCAGAACTCTGCTGTAGGGCTTGCATATAAGAGATTCTCAGTAGCTGTTAGTACATTTCCTGCAAAATTGCACCATTAATTATATGTAAAACAATAACAGTAGTTCAGAGTATGAAAATAAAAACAAAATGGATCTGAAAAGGAGAAATTTTCCTATTGTTCTTTGACACTTGTCTTGCACATAGCCTAGTAGAGTGTTCACCACTAAACTCTGTGAGTTTTGCTTTTCACATTTATATGTGTACTTGAGTTCCTTGAGAGTTAGAAAGTATTAAGCATTCATAACAATGATAAACTATCCGAGGGCTATCATTTTCAAATTTTCTATTAATCCTATTCTCCCCCCCCCCCAATCCCTTCTTTAGGAGATTTTAGTGTGTGGCCATTCCTTGGAAGTGAACATAACCACAAACCTGGACTTCTTCCTAAGTGTGGCTCAGGTTCAACTCTTACATCAGTTAATAGTAGCAAATATGACTGGATTGGAGCCATCAACCAAGGCCACAGAGGTAAATATTACCTGATGTCTATTCTTATTACATCTTTACCAACTTTACAAAGGAAAACTTAACTAAATGCTTTTTGTTAACTAGCCTGCCTTAACTTTTTCTAAAATATGTCCATAAAGTGTTTTAGATTGATGTCTTATGTCTTTAATTTGTATAGTCTCTTTTCCTCTTATCATGCAACTTCAGTAAATCACTGTAGACTGACTTAAGAAAATGTTTTGTTAGGAATACGATTTTATTTCTAGAGTGTGCTATGAGAGCCTTCGTGTCATTGTTGATTACTCAGTCATGTCCCCGGATAGGGCCTTTAACTTTGTAAACATTCTGTAGGAGCATCCTCAGGGAACAATACCAAAAGCATTCATTGTGTTTGACGGACAGTGTCCTTGATCATAGGTTGAATGCCTGCTTAGAATTTCAGTTTTGTTCTGAAGTTGACTTGTTAGAAGGATCAAAATGCCTCACGTAGAATCAGATGCTCACAGCAGAGCCAGAGTGTGCTTGTTAGATCTATCCCAGACAGACAGCTTTTCTCTGCTTTTTGTTCCCACACTTCTTTAGTTAAGTATGGACAGGAGATCGAATCTTCAGTGAAAAACTGTTTGTATGTGGAGGAGGTGCTGCTTTTCTTCCAGTGAGTAACACAGAATGCAAGTTGGTAAATGAGGCACCACCCTTTTTATGTACATTTATTCACATATCTTCAGACATATTCTAGTAATCCTGTGAAGAACCTGTGGTCACTTTGCCCATTGGATAGCTGAGATTTTGAGGGTTGTAAAGGAGAACCAACTTCCCTGAGATAGACTCACAGCTACAGAGTGAGGCATCTCAGAGTTGAACTGCAGCTGCTCAAATCAGCTCACATCCTGCTTGTCAGAAGTCATACACTGACTATATTCTCCACGTGGACTTTATGTAAAAGTACAAAAACAAACAAAACTTAAGTTCACTGTGACAAGTTGTAATGTCTCTACCCTGATCATCTTTTATCTCCCATAATTTGTTCATTCAGTAATGACTTTAATATGACTATAAATTTATATAGTATCTCAAATGTTTTATAGTATATTTAAGAAAATTCATAAAAATGTAATTATTTGATGTAAAAATGAGCAAATTAAAAATATTCCCTATTCATTTCTGTGCTGATGGACCTGAAGCAAGTGAGGGTGAACAAGAGAATTTTATATTTCCATGTTACTTATACCTATTTTTGTTATTGTTGACTCCTTAAATCAAAGAAATCTAACTCATAGATTTTTCGGGAAATTCATACAACCTAACAACAGTGTTAAATATTTATCTATCTGCTTGGATTGCTTCTCAGTAAGTTAAGGTGTTAGCATATAAAGGGACACCTAGAATTGATAACCACTGTGGCAATAACTCGAGCATTCCTCACATGCTCATAAAGGAGAAGGCATGGATGGCTGTTTTTAAGGTGCTTGTGCGGTTCTTTGTTCCTTTTTGGTGAACATTTTAGAAGTACAGACTCGATGATTCTTTAAAAATGGTGAGCCTTATACTGTGTGGCATTAGTAGAAAAGCATAATTTGATGTTGCTCCCATCTCTAAGGAGGTATTTTTGTGAACATTACATGTTCTTTAATGGCCCATTTAATTTCTATCCCTGATCCTTTGCTTCCCTGACAACTAGGAATGTATGTGTGTCTGTGTGTGTGTGTGTCTGTGTGTGTCTGTGTGTGTATATGTGTGTTTGTGTGTGTGTGTCTCTGTGTGTATACACATGCACGCTTGGGGACAAGGTCTGTGTCTGTGTGTATGTCTGTGTGCTTCTGTTTGTGGCTCTCTGTGTGTATCTGTGTGTTTGTGTATATGAATGATCTAAGTGGATAGAGAATTTAAGATTAACTATTATAGAAAAGAGTAGCCTATTTACTATTTACTCTACAAATAGTCAACTCAACTTCTTTTTTTTTATTAGATATTTTCTTTATTTACATGTCATATGATTTCTCCTTTCCGAGTTTCCCCTCCAAAAAACAAACAAACAAACAAAAACAACAAGAACAAACCAATATTACCTCCCCCCTCCCCCTCTTGCCACCCCACCCTCTCCCACTTATTGGCCCTG